>CM068755.1:16821211-16857177 GCA_035084275.1 Hydrolagus colliei | reverse complement strand
TAGTTATTAAAATTGCATTTTATCATTCTTTGGGGCCAATCTCACCTGGTCGCGGGCGGACATTGCAAGGCTTCAGGGTCGACTGATTAAATAAGTTCTCGGCAAGGTTCGGAAAGTTGATTTCAGACTCTTGTTAGAAACGGGGCTCGGTGAGTTTTAAATGCTCTGAGACGCTATCTGTGTGAAGAGCATTATATCATTATATCAGTGTAAAGCAAGTGAGTAGCTGAGTGTTACAGAAGTAGGATGGGGCCCAACTTTGATACCTGGTCTGTGTTGAGCTCATCAGTCCTTGATTAGGGTTGAAACAAAAAAAAATTGTTGGTGATGGGAGACAATCAACTCAAGTTCAAGTGACAATAGCTACCAATGAATAACAACCAACTTGGATGAGGCATTGGTGAAAGCAAATGTCTACCTCATTCCCAGTTCAGTTCTATCCCCCCCACCCACCCCAACCACAGCCTCGCTGGACAACTGCTCTGTTGGCCACACTGTACTGAATGAATGAACAAAGATGGGAGTTCCGTTGGTGTCATTCCCAGTGGCCCTGGCATCAAGATCACACAGGCTTATTGGGGAGCGGAGATCCGCTGCCTCGCATTGTGCCTAGTAACTCCTTTTATAAATAAGCTTGTAAAATGTATTTTTAACCTTGTGTCCTTTTTTATTATAAAAATAAGTGTTGTGAGGAGGACGAGGAGGAGAACATTTGGCATCCTCTGGGATGTGTGTGAGGGTCACTGTGTAAAAGTTGTATCCCTTTCAACCCACTCTGGTGGTGAGGCAGGCTATGCATTTGATTTGAGGTTAAATTAAGTTTTTTCTCCTTCCTTATGGCTTGTGCGCACTGTGCGCTCCCTGAACATAACACACTGCCCTCCTCGTCCTAGTCAAGCCTCATTTAAGCTCCTGACACTTTTTGACTGGCCCCTCTCTGGTCTCGGGCGGCTTTCGTTCCCAGGTATTTAACGCTCTCCCAGGCAGGTGGTCACTGTTGAGGGCTGCCCACCGTGGCTGGCTCTCTGGCGTGGCAGCAATTATTCCCAGCTCCTTCGTTTCCTCGTCCAGCACAGTTAATGCCATCTGCCCCATGCCAGAAACCTACCTAGCTCTGTGACCAAACGCACACACGCACAGATTCCAATTAACTCCCCCCCAAAAAACCTTCGCCAAAAGCAGGGGAGGGCAAGGCTGAAACACTGGCTGCATCAAAGTGTAATTAAAGTGTAATCAAAGTTTCCTTACTCCACACACACGCCTAATAATAATCCATTCCCCCCCAAAAAAAACTTTTCAATCCACGACTGTTTCTGTGGGGGACGCTGCTGTGCGCAATTGGCTGCCGCGTTTCACTCTCACACAAATATACAGTCAATTCACTTTACAGTATAATCTGTGAAGCGCTTTGAGACATCGATATCTCTCCTCTCACCCCCCCCCCCGCCATCCCACCCACCACTACTCTGCTCGCCCTGTTAGCCAATAGTACTTGCTAAACATGTTCAGAAAACTGTTAAAAGAGAAGAATTTTAGAGCAAATTGCATCGACCAGTTTTTATTACGTCATTAGAACAGGTCACTTCAGCTGTACTGGGGGCGGGGAAATGGGGGGAAGAATCCGCTCCTCAGCAATGGCTGTTAAGTTGCCAGCGAGGCTGGATTTATGAACAGGGACACAGCTTTGGCTAATTTCCATTCAACTGGAAAGGTACTGGTGAGCGGAGGCTAATTTACAATGTGTGCTGATGGTTTGGCTCTGTAGCTCACTCCAATTTTTAAGCATTTTAGCAGATCGACTGTTTTTTTAATATACACACATATATATATTCAGGGTAGAGTGGGAGTAGTTAGTGCAGTTCACACTGGGGCCTGGCTTGTGATACTCGCACAAGCGTTAGTAAATCACAGGTTCTCTCTCCTCTCTCTCGGAGACCAATCTCCAGTTGCATATCTCCTTCCTTCCACCGCGAGCCGGCTTCCAATGAGGAGACGGGAATCCCAAGGCAACTCTCGTGGAGGCGCACATCTGGGCATCTAATTCATGCGCCTGTGATATCATCTCTCCCGATAGCTGCTGGAAGGAGCCAGGCTTGAACCCTTCACCCCGGCAGGTTCTGGGCTGGCGGAATCCTGACTGTAAACAACCGTACCTCAGGAGTGCAAACAGATGTGATCAGCTGCCTCCCTGTGTCATTGAGTTTATTCATTCAGTGAGTAGCTGAGTCACACAGCTCAGGAAAGGCTGTGCCGGCATCTTCGTTATCAAGGTATCAGGTGGGCGGAGGGGAGTGGGTTTGGAGGGGGGGAGGGGTGGGGGAGGGGCACAATGCAGAACCCACGCAGGAGGCAAGAGAGTGAGAACAGAGGAGTCTGGTGAAGAAGTGAAATACAATAACGACGACAAAATGACACTTGTATAGCGCCTTTCACCTCCATCAGGAGGACGTCCCAAGGCACTGGACAGTTGTTTCAGACCTGAACTAGGGACGTGGGGGTGGGGGGGGGGGGGGGGGGGGGGGGGGGAGGGAAGCGGTGGAAGGGATTAGGAGTTGCCAATGGGTCCATCGAAGGCTACTATCCAAACCCTATTCTATTCCTGGCTTTAGTCTGGAAACCCAATTTTATTCCACCCCCCGATCCTCCCTCCACCGTGCGGGGGGCGCGTGGGGCAGGTCACATGTCACCGTGTCAGGCGATGGAATAAATTCCGTGACCGAACCCAGGTTTCGACTCTTCATCCCGCCTCGCTCCCAGTCCGGTTTAATTAACCTGACTCGTCTCGGGCTGGTGTGAGGCCTCTCGGCAAACCTTGCCCAGACATCGCCTGGGTTGTGCAGTGAGAGTGAGAGAGATAGAGAGAAAAAAAGCCATTGAATGTTAAGTCACACAGACTGGCCTCTCCGCCTGCCCGCCCGTCTCCCCGCCCGCCTGCCACACACACGCACAGTGGTTATGATCCCATCCCATTCTACACCACAACCGTACATCACCAATGTTCCACCACACCATCGCTTTTGTGTGTGTGTGTGTCTGTGTGACTGGGAGCCTTTTGTTGAACACACACACAAAAAAAAAAACTTATCAAAAGAAAACAAAGCCACATTCACACACAGACACCACAAGCAGAAACCTTCCATATCAAATATGCATGATTCATCAGGCAGTATTTCACCAGGACGCTGTCACGGCCGGCATCGGTGGCCTGGATTAGCTGACGGGCTTTCAAACTGAGTGCCAGAGAATAAAACACAAGCAGTTACAGATAACTTTTTTTTTAATCGTTTTTAAACTGTACGATAAAGATTATCTTTACGTAATCAGATCACATTCCAGTTAACCAGAGTCTTGTAAAATTACAACTGATTTGTGAGCAGGTTATACAGTGTTTGAAGAGGCGTCTGTCAAATGAATTACTTCTTTGCGAAAAAAGGTTTTTTTTGTTCCTAAAGGGGGGGGGGCTCATGTTTCTTACCTCATTGAAAATGATTACTGCACATGTTTAAATAGCTTTCCACATCCTCCAGCACTGCTATTCACCCCCCCCCCCCACACACACACACACACACACACAGGAATACACAGAGGTGCACCAATTATTGAAGCAATATTCACTTACGCACAGCAGATGAACAAAATATTTTTTTGACCATTACCTGATGAACGTTTAACACTTATTGGCTTTCCTGCATGCAATTTATTACCCACTGGTTAACGTTAAGATCCTGCCACAATTCCTCAGTCGTCATATGTCCACTTTTGTTTCAAGCAGTTATAAACCCTTTTGTACTTTTTAAGCATGGTAAGGCACAAACCATAACATACACACACACACATACAAACCCACACACATAACACAGCAAGTTAATGGGAGGTTTTCTATGCGTCTCTAAATAAATTCATTCGAAAAGAGCCTGTTTTCCCTGCACTCGTTGTCGGGACGCTACTGGTTTTACTCTACTGCGCGTCTATAGATTAAAGGCCCTCCAAAGAATATATAATATACATGTAGAAACTTATCTGATAAAACAGTAGTGCAAAGTTTCTCTGAAAGACATCAATCATCGTTGAGAGAAGGGAAGAGGCAGAGTGGATACACCATAAGCTTGTTATATTAAAACCCCACGGCTCTCCCGCGCTATAAACTTCCAATCAGATGTTACATAAACGCTCGGAAATTACTGAGGGAATGTCGATGAGAAGGACCCATGTTTATTTGCTCATTCAGTTGACTCAGCGTAAACCTGCCTCTCTTCTGCCCAATATCAGCTCTGACTCGGGCAACCCTGGGAGTCAAACGTCTAGAGACACAGACATCACAAGCAGAACGGATGGAAACAAAACAAATCTTGCAATGGTGGAGGCGGGGTGGGGGGGGGGGGGGTGGAGCGACTCATGATCTGAGCTCTTAGTCACTCTCTTCACCAGACAAATCCTCGATCTCGTCGCGATCTCCTCCAATGGCCATCCAGAAAGCCTTCGCAACCTGTCAAGTCGAGGAACAAGAGATGCATGAAGGGAACAAGTTCCTATTGTGAGTGTACAATTGCTGCTCGTCTTCAAATAAACAGGATGCAAGGTCAGACACGGCTGAGGAGAAAAGCACGCAACATTTCACCCCCCCCCACTACCCCCCCACCCCCCACACACACTCACACAGAGTAAACAAGAGTGATCACTACGGTAAACAACTCGGACATCTTGGCTGAATGGTTGACTTGGACCATCTGGGCTTGAAAAGCAAGTACTGTACAATTCTCACAAAACCCTCGCACAGAAAACGTGTTGAGGCAGATCCTCGCTAGGCCACATTCCTCCTGCCTTGTGGAGTCAAATTGTTTGGGAGACTTCCCCAGCCATTCTGTTCATACACATATTTCCATATAATGTGAATTACGAAGTAGAACAGAGAGATTAGAAGCGTGGGCTTCTGGTATATTTTAAATATTAACAACGCAAACAGACTTTTAGGCTGTGGAACTTTTTGTTTTGGAGCTGGAGAATAATGCGTGCCCAAGGATGATAATTCCCGGATTCAAGCAGAGGTGAATTTGCTGGCGTTTGGGCTCAGTGTATGCAGTGTGCTTACCTTCTCTGCGTGCAGTTTCCTTTGCTCGTGAGGTAACGACGCTGCTCTATCTGCCGATTTTAAAACAGAAACACAACTCGGGGTGACACAACAGACCTTGGAAATTATTATTAGTAATTTAGAAATGATCAGTAATTCCTTGAGAGTCAGGTGACTATGGATTAGCCATTCTGAAGCTGTTCAGAAATAAAAAATAATGTTGATTCGCGGTCAGGCCCCTGTTTGTTGGGGGGGATGAGGGTTCAGACCATCTGCAGAGCACAGGCCTTCCCAGGCGAACTGGATTGAGTGATGCACGACCGAGATAAGGGAGCGCAAATCCAAGATAAGAATAATGGTGAAAGGGATGGCTGGGATGCGGTGCGCTGTGCCACAATCTGCAGTGAAACAAACCGTGACTATTTTAAGAGGCAATCAGATCGTCTCGAAAGAGGGAAACTTGCAACATACAATTTGCGTCTACCTAGCGTGGCGCCCCCTCACGCAGGGTAGTGTTTAAATGGTTGTGTGTGGGTGGTGGGGGGAGAGGGGGAGACAGAGAGAGAGAGAGAGCAGGAAAATGGGCTTAAGATTGGCTCAAAGTGTAAGAAAAACACCAGGGTAGACAGAGATGTGCCGAATGGCCCGTTTTCTTTGTTTGCAAAGTCCTCCGATCAAGATAGATTTGGGCGGCCGGCCTTCGCACAGTGCCAGAAGGACTTGCCTTTCATTTCCTGCAACTTCTCGAATAAACGTTCAAAATTCTCGCAGTCTGCTTCCCCTGTGGTCAGGCTGGCCAGCTCTTGGATATCCAAATGTAACATCGGATCCGCTAAATCAGGGTAGGAATGGGAAGCCGAGCATTAGAAGAGAAAGAGAGAAAGAGAGAGAGAGAAAGGAGTAAAGTTGGATGAAAAAGATTTTGGATTTCCGTACCTATGGCAGCCTCTGTCTGAGGAGTGTTGTTCCTGGCTGCCTCCAGTTTACTGTCATCTGAAAGGGCCTCATTGTTGGGCTCAGCCAGGCTCTGGCACTGTAACAACACCACGGCGGCAGGTGCATACTTTAAAACATTCTTGTTAAACGTTCGGAGGACGCTTTTTGCCCAACAAAAATGCACAATTTCCCTCCTTCACTTGGGGTGGTGGGGGGGGGTCTCGCCAGTTACGCGGCAATGAGATTAACAGCAGTCCGGCTTGTAAATACAAGACCCGTCAGCTGCTTAACACTTAACAAGGGGGGGGAGAAAGAGAAGGGGAAAAAAAAGCATGGAAATAGTCTCAGCCTTTCCGTCACCATGTCCTGGAAATAGGAGGGTGATGATGACGGCTGGACTAGCAAATACCCAAGCTATTGTTCATTCTGCTCCCCCAACCCAACCCTCACCCCTACCCCCATCCCCACCCCCGAACCCCATCCACCCACCACTTGGAAGTGAAAAGGGAAAAGCGAAGGCCAACTTTATGAATGACTTTATGAACGACACTGAATATTGTGGCTTGAGATCTGCCACGAGGTAACAAAACCAACCCCAAAAACCCCCCCTTCGCTGGCTAACTAAAGGCGGCTTCACTTTTGGACTCGGGTGAAACTAGCAGTATTCTAAACAGTTGTGGCTTTTGAAACGCCTCCCAGGTTTTCCCGTGTGTTTATTTGATTTAGTCAGGTCGGGTTTTAATGATGAATCACCTGCGTCTCGGCTTGTGCTACACCACGATTGCGCTTCCCCGCCAGGCTGCTGAGGATCCCAAAGCCGTGCATCGTGTCTGGGAATAGAAAACATAACCAGGCTTCAATTAAGATGTCAAATTTGGGGGGGGAGCTGCATTCTGTGTGTCGAGAACTTCCCCAAAAGTACACCGCGGATGATGCTGCACGACCGTGGCTTTTAAGGTTATACGGCGATAAATATTTACGGCTCTGCCCCTTTGACAAGTGGATATGAAAAAGGGAGGGAAAGGTCAAAACACAAGGAGCAACAACAACTTGTTCAATAAGTGTAAAAACCCCGAACTGGTGGCTCACATAGCTATTCAACCTTTGCTTGTGGAGGATGGGGGTGAGAGGGTGGGGAGGGGGGGAGAGTTGAGAAAGAGGCGCATGCAGTGAGAACTATTGTGAACTATATACATAGGCATAGAGCTCATATATACATAGACTCAGCAAAACAGATGAAAGAGTCGGGAACTGTTTACACGAATACTCAAATACTTCATGTACACATTCTCCAAAGCTTTAGATGTCTACACTTGGCTCTTTAGGACCCAACAAGCAAAGGGCAGTTATCTAGTCATGTTTCCCAGTTATTGGGTCACGAACCACAAGAACACCCGAGGGTAAACGTGACAGGGAGCAAGGCGAAGGGACGGGTTACACTAAAGCGGTTACACTTCACAGGTCCGCGGGCTTTGGCAGTTTCCATTTTGATCCATTGTTGTTGCACAGACAAGTATCAGGCTTCTGTTGTATAGCAATCACTGCCCACACAATGCAGAGTGAAGATGTGCACAGCTGTAACAAGCTGAAATTCCGCAACACAATTAGAGCACGACATAGGAAACCACTTTGATCAAGATTAGGCCGTGTCTGGGCACCAGGACTCACTGTGGATCAGCTCGTGTTCATTTGGCTGATCACACACACACACACACCCCAAGTAAACGGCATGAAAATAAGCTTGTACGTTATTCTGTTCGGCAATAATACTGTACAATCTACAGTATTGGTTCTAATCATTGTGACACACAAGAAACAAAAATAGAATAACAGTTTTGAAAGGCCTGACTGAACAGGTTCGAATGTTTAGAGTAAAACATTGATGAGAACGGGGCTGGCAGGCGGGCACTCTACTCTAGCGATAACACAAGGTTTGGTACAGGAAGTGTGTGGTTAGCGCTCTAAACTACATTGTATGTGATTGGCCTGCAGTTTCCACGCCCACAAAAGGAACAATTAGGGCTCTTTACTGCATCTGCCTGGAAACAGACCAGCTAACTCAGCCCAGAACCAGAAAGGAACCTGGGACCTATTTCTTCTGATCAGCTCAGTCCCATTCTATGCTGTGGCTGTGAATTAAGCCATTGCCTTGTAATATCGTATGCAATTCAACTTCCAATAGCAAGTCTAACAAGTTGAGTACCTTACACAAAGCAGGCTGAGCTATCCCAATACTTCAAACTCATGCTTTATCGTACCTGCTTTCATCTCCACATTGGACCACACATTGGCATTCAAGGCTTGGACAATTCTCTTCACTCCTGTAGACTCTGGAAAGTCATCTACACAAATATTGGTGAAAAGGTCACATTTTAAAAGTCAAAATCTCTGTTGCACATGGGAAAGCAATGGTGTACAATGTAATGGGACAGTATTGAAAGGATATTCAGATAGTGAAAACTTCTGGCACAAAACATTGGCTTGAGGAATATATCTGGGGTCTGGGGGGCGAGCAGGATTCAGTGGTGTTAGGTTTAGGAGGGATGTGCAGACTTAATGCTGCAACTTTCTAGGATTAAACAAGACAGTACGTCAATTCCTATGAGTGCAACATACACTTCTGGCCTTTGCAAATGATGCTATATAAACTGATCACATCTTCAGGACATTGGACAGATCTTGTGGCTGCTGATGGACATTTTGTGTCCCGAGGGGATTCAGTTTGGCTCAGGTGATAGCACTCACACCTCTAGTCAGAAGGTCATAGGACTGTTTACATGGGACTTGGGGACTTAAGTCTAGACTGACATTATGGGGCATTCCTGGGTCATCCAGACATGACTGGTTCCATGATTTGGTTCGTCCGCCCAGCGTTTTAACACAAACATACACACACGCACAAACCTTCTTCATCTGGCACCTCCTCTGGGTTGAGCTCCACCAACTCAAACGCATGTTTAATACACCATTCCTGGGCAGCCAGTCTGCTCACCCCTGGAAAGGGAAATCAGGAACATTTGTGATGTTTCCCTCCCACAAAAAAAATAACATAATGGAACAAGACACCTTTAAGCGAGAATAAACACAAGCTAGGTTTTTTCCTTTTTACTTGCGGTAAACAACTCGCGTTGCACCTTTCACATTGGATAACATCTCCAGAGCTTTGGGGGGGTGGTGGGGGGGAGAATGGCCACAGAGCTGGGCAGAGGAGGGCGGTGAGGAGGGCGGGGGGGGGGGCGGGGGGGAGGGAGAGAGACATAGACAAAAGAGGTAACATCGAAAACTACAGTGAAGTTCTCTGCACAGCTGTCTGCACGGCAACACTTCAAGATCTGAATGTGGGCTTCACACCCTGGCATCACAATACACAATACATTTCAAATTTCAATAAAGATAAAGATTAAAGATTTTAATTTGTAAACGCTGGTAATGCTTTTACGGTAATAACCAGACGGAGAAGACAAAAGCATCAGAGAGCTCTTGAAGGGTTCATTTTTTGCACTGATTCAATTTCAATGGCTTATATTTATGAAGTCTAAAATGAGTTGTGCACTCTTTCTCTGTATAAATATATAATAAGATTCATCCAGGGACCACTGTGGATGCAATGGTTGGAATTTGCAGAAAGTGGACAGTGGGCCACATCTATATTTGAAAGATACAAAGAAAACACAGTTCTAAAGAACTGAACTCCTCGAAACTCTGACTCTGGCAGCAACTCTGCCTTGTAAATCACCGAATTCCTGGAACAATGACAAGTTGAAACATGTGCGCAAAAGATTAAAAGTTCTGAGGAAGGAACAGACAAGCCAGTGATGGATTTAGCACAAAATACAGGGAGATGAAAACACGGCACACCTCTCCGTGCGTGTCAAAACACCCTGGACCCTTCCCACTACACATTGTCTCATTCCCATTCCCATCTGACACCTTTCCCTCCCTACATGAACTAGCCCACGAGGATTGCCCGTGCTGCTGTTTCAGTTGGCTGTGAGGCAGAAACTTTTTAAACTGTTTTAATTGTTGGCGCCTGCAGCCAAAGCTGTTGATAAACTGTAGTTCACGATCTAGCAAACACTAGAGGGAATTGTGGTATTTTTTTGGGGGGGGGAATAAAATAAGTGAAATGTTGTCAAGTGTTGTCTGTGTCACAGAGCCAGTGAACTTGGCTGAACAGACTTTGCTTATTCTGATACTTCAGACGCATGCCTCCTGCAGGCCAAGCAACAGAGCTGCCCCCGTTGCTCCTCACACCTCCCAACAGCTGGCTGACTCAAAAGAACATTTTAAAACGCGTCTCAAAGTGCTGCCCTCATGTTCTGTCATTTATTTATTTTATTTTAAACGGGGAGTGGTTTCGGTGAATCAGTTGGGAAGCAAACGCAGAGACTAAAGAAAATGCTTTCAACTTGCAACCACACGCTTGTACTAGTACCAGCCCACGGAGGCGTGCAGTTCAGATTCCCACCCCCTTTGGAGACAGCAATTTCTGAAGCTTTTACTAGAGCACGGTAATGAAATTGGCTACTGCACAAATAAACCTCAGTGTCACACATCACTTTTCAGCTGGTGGGCTGAGAACAGGGTCACAGATTAACTTTAACGCCAGAAAAATCAGATTTTTCGACGACGGGGTTAGTGACTGGAAACTTTACCATCGTTGGAGACCCGATCACACACCAGGATCAGGACCTCTGGGGACCATTCTTGCGTGAGAGGAAGCCATGAGGACACCTCATCCAGACCAGATTTCTGAAACGGCAAACATTTAATGATAAATACTCCCGCGTTTTACACGAAGAAACAGGTAGATTTTGCACGCTAGGTGAAGATGCTGGAAATCTGGGATAAACACAGAAAGGTCACCGGGAACACGCAAAAGGTCAGCCAACATCCACGGAGAGAAGAAAATTAGTTAATGTTTCAGGTACAATGACCTTTCGTCAGATGCATTCGCACAATTGATAAGTCATTGCGAGACTATGCTAAGGTACAATCAAAGAGATCTGAACAGGGAGATGGGCGAGCATCTGACAGTGCTCCCATGAGAGGCAAATATTTATCCAAATACATGACATTGCCCCGACTTGGGAGAAGGTGGGTGGTGGGTAGGGTGCATCAAAAGCCCTTTCCGTCAGATTTTCTGTCCCTAGTCTAAAAAGTTTCCATTTGTGTAGAAAACACCACCAGTAAAATCTTAGGTAATTTGAAGCTGGTTTAGGTGGGCCACCGTGCACTTGAAATGTTTAACTGCAAGGTTGCCGAATTTGGCAGGTTTGCAACTCAAATATTCAAACGTCCGGTGGCCCACATAAACAAATGTGAATTTTGCTGAAGTTTTTTTTTACAAAATAGAAAATATTTAATCTAGGGACAAGTCAAAAACAAACACTTTTAAGAATCATGGGGCGTTTGATGCACCCTAGTGGTGGGGGGGGATTCTCCTTCTCGCCTGGCATCAAATAATATAAAGTTAGGTTAGACTTGATCCAGGTCCAGGTCGCATTGGCCACATCTGGCATTAAAGTTCATCATCTCACTCCAGGAAGCCATTGAACGGGGAAAAGTCAGCCTGGGACAGCGGCCAGTGGCAGTAGCTATGCAGCCAATGCATTCCACATACATTTTGTCACGTGCTATGTTGAGCCTGGGAGCTCTGCTGTTACTGTCGATATGGGAAGCATTCATTTAACACCCTCTTCTTTGACGCAAATACAGGGGTTCCTGGAGTACAGGTTCTTTCTGGAGTACAGGTTCCCATATCAAACCCACAGTGTAAAACTGCCTCTCCACCCCTAAACAGCACTTACAATCCTCACCTAAAAATTGAGACACGGCTTGAAGAATTATTAGATATTGCCAATTTTCCCTTTGTGCGAGGGTACAATCGATTTGGTCTAAGTGTTGTCTTTCCACCTCTCCTTCCGCGATTGTTTTTTTTTAAAAAAACGGTCCAGTGGAAAAAAAATGATCCAAGTTATCAGGCAATTGAATTGAAATGAGAACTGGGGAATTGCTTGCTCAGTCTACTGCCCACTACTGCTGATCCCTACAGCACTCGGCTCACAACAAAACTAATGTAATAAACACAAAGGTTTGCTTACTGTGCTGCTGTCAAAGTAAACCAGGAAGGCTTCCACTGACTCGGCAATCTCCTTTGTGAGCAGTGATTTGTCGGGCACCACACAAAGCTGAACAGTGGCTGTGTAGTATTTGTTATCGATGGTCCACGGATAGGTTAGCACGGCGTTCCTTGGACCTGTGTGTTCAGGAAGGTCATCTACTCCAATGATTTCTAGGGGGAGGAGGTGGGGAGAGAAACAAAAAGTGGTGAATGTTACACTGTACTGCTCCCTCCCCACGGTGACAGAAGTCTATGGGTTAGTGCCGTGTACCAGGCCTTGTTCTCAGGTATTATACGTGAACTACTTTGAGAAGTTAACACAGAAGTTAGCAGTAAAACTCGTATTTTCCCTTCACTTTACCTGACAGTCTCTCTCTCTCTCTCTCTCTCTCCCCCATTCCTTCACGTCTCTCATAACTAACTAAACAAACTTGCACAACACATTAGTACCTCCAAATAGCACCTTACGTTGCATAACTGATGAGAACCCAAGAGACAGATGCTTGCCAAATCTTGGGAGGAAATGCCGAGTATGCACAAGAAAAGGAACGGGAGAAAACACAAGGGATAAAGAAGTTTAACCAGACTGTGGCTAGAAAAATAGTGAGGGCGGCAGAATTGAAGAACTATAAACTTATTATAACTGAAGATGGTTATTGTACTGGTATCGCTATTGGACACTTGGCACAGAAGGATTTCCCAAAATCTTAACGACAACATATTATGGGGTGGGGGAGGGAGGGGGGAAACCTGATCGATTGCACGTGCAAACACAAGAGGCAGTGTTATGAAGGTTCCTGTACAGTCTAACCAGAAAGATCATTTCCAGTAGCAAAAATAAATTCAGCTCCAGCAGATGGTGGCAGATGGTGAAAGAGGCAGCGCAGGTGGTAGAGAACATTCAAAAGTTTTTTTTAAATCCCCTACATGGCGGCAGCAGCTCCCATTTTCTCCACAAACCGTAGATAGGTTCAAAGCAAGTCTAGCTTGTCTTTGATTTCTTTTTCAGAAAGGCTTGGTTTACAGCCCTGCATTCTGCTTTAAAGAGGCCTTAAAACACCAAGGTAAAAGCTCTCTGTGTAGGTGTCAAAACTCTAAATACTTACACTTGTTACAATACCTCTCACATCAAGTGGACTTTCACAGGATTTACAGTACTGTAAAGTGCAATGTGTGTATTCTGCAGAATTAGGAGTTACATAATGTTACTTTGCATGTCACTGCAACCCAATCATGGGCCCTTATAACCAGATCCCACCCTAATGTGTTCTGGTACTGAGGGTTCTGGTACTGTGGTTAAATGCTATTACGGTACATCGATGATTTTACTAATTAATGATGACAAGGAGGAAAACTGTATTTATAGAACTTGGTTGCTTTTGGTTCAAGACTCAAACCAACCAAGGAAATTAATGTTTGCGAATGAAAATGTGCAACCGCACTGCCATCCTCACTTCGCTTGTCCACCCACATGAGGCTTAAGTAAATTCAACGCAATTAAGCACGTCTACATCTAGCAAGCTAATGTCACCTTTCAAATAGAAAGGGTATAGATCAAGGTACACTTCAAACAATTTTTTTTTGGTGCTTTCAAAAAGAATCAAGATATACTTTTAGATGCTTTTGTAGAATTTCTGGATCTAAGCAAATCTCGTTTCCAAAATGGCATTGCTAAGGTTACCCACCTCCCACCTACGAGTGCGGCGAAAGACTGGATTAAAAAGAATCAAAATTCAGTGGACTTCACAGCCACCTGCTGGAACTTATCAGAACAATACAGAGGTACTGTTGGTGTGCAGATAATTCCATACCAGTGGATGCCGTACATTACCAGATAACTGGCTTAGTTTGTAACCAGAACTGAGCTTTGCAAATCCACTGAGTAAGAGCACAGAATCCCGAGAACAGAAAGATAAAGAGTATCTTTAAAAATAAATACTGCAGTTATAAAGCTGAATGGCTGTCAAAGCAGCACCCGTAACCATCAAACAGGGATAAGTATGAGATTTTAAAAACAAAATACCGGGAAAATGCAGAGAAACAGGATAAAAAGAGACGTTTCTAGCTGCTTGACCCAGCTAGAACCATTCTACCTGTCAGTTTACCTGTCGGTTTGACATTTTGTGATTAGCCAGACACCCGGCTTATGTGTATCCAAGTAAAGTGAGAGCCCTTTCCATACGTCACCTACCACATCGAAATTTCTGGAATGGAATGCACACTCGCTCCCTAGAGAACACACCCTGTTTACCTAATTCCAGAGAGTATTTCGCACAAGTATTGGCGAGGGCATAGGCTTGGGGACTCCTGACTGTGGGTGGGAGTAACTGCTTGACCCGTATACGCTCCCTCTTGGGGAACGTCATCCGCAGACATGGGGCACACTTCCACATGTATGCGGATGACACCCAACACTATTTCTCCACCTCACTTTGCGACCTCCCACCACCACCACCCCAGTCCCCTGATGTTCCGTCAGCATGCCTGTCAGATGTCGGGAGCTGGAATCCCAAGAACAGAGGATTCCCGCGCCTTTGGTCACCTTTCTACCCCTGCCCCTGGCTCGGTCCCGGGATCGGTTATTGTGAAGCGCTCTGAGATGCCGTCCGGTGTGGAGGGTGCTATATAAATCGAACTTGTTGTTGTTGTAGTACCAGGTACAAATTACATGTATATAGCTCATCAGGAAGATGTACCTACGCACTGGACAGTCAGGAGGTTGGGATCACGAGAGGTATATAAGAATTAAATACATAGTGTAGATGAAAAATAATAATCCTCGCATTGGATACAGCGCCCTATCGGGTCCACTTCAATTTCCTGTGAAGTGGAATGACTGTGTTTTGTGAGTCAAAATATTTATACAATAACAACAAAACCAACAACAAAATACACACGTCTCAAAACACTTCCCACAATGTACTATAATGTCAATTGACTGTTTATCTGTCGGCGAAACGCGGCAGCCAATTGCCCACTGCCGTGTCCCCACACACAGTCGTGGTTTGAATGAACAAATTATTCGTTTTTTTTAAAAAACAATAATTATCCCCGAATCCACCAATCCACGAACAACCGGTTTCCTACTTGCTGCTGGGTAAACGGAGGTTTGTGTGTGTGGAATAAGGAAACTTGCACAACATTTCGACCTGCCTGGGAATCAAACCCAGGTCCTGTTGTTTGCAAGGTGAGTGCTTTAATCACATTAAAGTATTATTATTAGATTATTTATTTATATATGTATCTAATAATAATAATAATCACAATCTGTGCATTCTGGTATAGCACTTTTCATGTCTTCTAGACCCCTCAGAGAACTCCACAGAATATACTGTAAAGTGAATTGACTAAATTGACTAAATAAACGCGGCAGCCAATTACGCACATCGGCGTTCCCCCACAAACAGTCGTGGATTGAAATGACCAATTCATTATCTTTTTGTTGAGGGATTATTGTGAAGTGTGCAGTAAATAAACTTGCCCAAGGTTTGCACCCTGACCTGCCGGGAATATCTATGTAATATGATAATAATCTTTGCAATAATCTTTGAACACACACGTATATATATATATATATACGTGTGTGTTCAATTCCTGGCAGGGTGAAACCTTGGGCAAGTTTCCTTACTCCACAAGTTTGATAATAATCCCTCTCTAAAAAAAATTTTTGTCATTTCAACCCACAGCTGTTTGTATGGGGGGGGGGGGAGGAAGGGGGGGGGGACACACGCTGCTGTGCGCAATTGGCTGCCGCGTTTCACCCGCGAAATATATACAGTCAATTCGCTTTACAGTATATTCGGTGAAGCGCTTTGAGACACGGTCTAGAAGAGGTGAAAAGCCGCTATATCAAAATGCCGGGATTATTATTAATATATATATATATATACAGTATAATATATCTAATATATTATTAAATATATTAAATATATTATTTACGAATGGCTGACAGACAGACAGACAGACAGACGGATTGATTGACTGATTAAACAAATACACAAAACACGACAGATGCCGGGAATCTGAAACAAACACAGAAGTTGCTGGGGGGGGGGGGGGGGGGGGGGGGGAACTCAGCAGGTCAGGGGCAGCATCTATGGAGAGAGGGGGGAAAAAAACAAAGAGTCAACGTTTCGGGTCTACAACCCTAAGACCCCAAAACGTTGACTCTTTTTTTCCTCTCTCCATGGATGCTGCCTGACCTGCTTGAGTTCCCCCCCCCCCACCAGCAACTTCTGTTATTGATCGATTGATCGATCGATCGATCGATTACGGGAGTGGGGTGGAGTGGTGGAGGTGGGACAGACATACCCGTGAGAGGGACGGTGTCAGGGGGGTGAGTGACAGGAAGCTGGAGCGCGCGGGTTAGGCCCTGACGCCGGCCATCAGCGCTGGGAGTGCGGGGCGGAGAGAGAGAGAGAGAGAGGGAGAGGGAGGGGGGGGGGACTCTGGCCTCGGTACCGAGCCTCCTCCCCCCCCCCCCCCCCACCTCCCCCGGGTGTCCCGCTGACTGACCTGCCACCAGCCGCCTGTCCTCCGAACCGGGCAGCAACTGACGACGAGCGCGCTGGGAACCGCCATCCCCCCCCCCACCCACGCCACCCGTCACCTCTGACCTCCCCCCGTCTCCTAGCAACCGCGGGCCTAGGCTAGGCTCCCTTAGCAACGCCACCCCTAGCAACCGGCTATTCACCCCCCCTATTCAAACGCCACCCGGCGTCTACACAACCTCCGACACCGTCGCCCCCCCTCCCCCCACCACACTTTCCGGTCTATAAATCGCCGTTAAATCCCCCCCCCCCCCCCC
Source organism: Hydrolagus colliei (assembly GCA_035084275.1). Taxonomy (NCBI): domain Eukaryota; kingdom Metazoa; phylum Chordata; class Chondrichthyes; order Chimaeriformes; family Chimaeridae; genus Hydrolagus; species Hydrolagus colliei. Next base: position 16,840,242 of record CM068755.1, on the reverse strand, counting down.
CCCCACTCTCCCCGCCCCACCCTCTCTCTCTCTCTCTCTCCGTTTCTGCCAAGGGAGGCCATAGCTCGAGGTCGGCCTGTACCATCTGACTGAGAGAGTGAGGAGATGGAGGGGTGGGAACACACACACACACACATATTTATTTCATTGTTTCCTCTCAATCCAGATTTCCCCCCCCCACCCCCTCCACCCCCTGGAGTGGTTTGCCCTCTTCTTGTTGTTTGTCCTAGAATGTCTTTCTTCTCTTCCCCCCCCCCCCCCCACTTCCTTCTCCCCCCCATTACCCCCTGACAACGGGGTGGTACAGGCGGCGTCTCGTTGCTAAGGCATCTTGCTGCCTTGAGGACAATGCAGGCTGAGGCTGGGGTTGGGTTTGGGGTTGGAACTGTGTTGGGCATTCAGACATGGCAGAGCTCCTCAGCAAACCTGACAAGAGCGTAGCAGACATATTGATTCAGGTAAAAAAAAATCAAGATGATATATATTTGATATACTGTACTCGTATATATATATATATATATATTTATTGTTTCGTAGATTCAGGTTTTAGGTTTTTATCTCCATCCCATCTCTCCTAATTCAACAACAAAAACTACAAGTTGGATTTATCTAGCGCCCTCCCTCCCTCCCTCCCTCCCTCCCTCCCTCCCTCCCTCCCTCTCTCTCTCCACGCCAGTGTCTCAGAGCGCGTCACAATAACAGATCCCGGGACCGAGCCAGGGGGAGTGGGGGTGGGGGTGGGTGGGGGGGAAAGGTGACGAAAAGAGCGGTCAAAAGAAAAGTCTTGAAGCGCGACCTGAAAATAGGAAAGGAGGGTGGGGGGTGGAGGGGTGCAAGGCGAAGGGAGCGAGGAAGGCAGTTCCAAAGCCTCGGGGCGTAGTGGCTGAAGGCACGGCCTCTGACGGTGGAACGGATGGTTCGGGGATAAGGAGGAGGCCAGACCTGGTAGAGCAAATGAAATGTTGTGAGTAGATCGGAGAGGTAGGGAGGTGCAGAGGAGTGGAGGGATTTGAAAACATGAGGGAGGATCTTGAAATCGATCCACTCCGAGACAGGGAGGCAGTGAAGTCTGGGGTAATGGGGGAGCAAAGTTTGGTTCGGGTGAGAATGCTGGCGGCGGAATTTTGAATAATCTGGATTTTATGAATGGTAGCGGAGGGGAGACTGGTGAGGAGGGCATTGGAATAGTCCAGCAAAGAGGTACCAAAGGCATGGACCAGGGTTTTGGCAGCTTTTGAGGTGAGATATTGGCGGAGATGGGCGATGTGTCAGAGATGGAAGAAAGCGGTGCTTGTGAGGGACCGGATTTGGGGGATGAAGGATAATTAGGGGTCGAATCTGATGCCTAGATTGCATACGGGTTCATAGAGTTTTGGGGGGCAGGTCTGGTAGGTGGAGGAGGTGAGAGCCATGGGATTGAAGACGTCAACGAGAGCCAAATGGCTCCCGTCGTATGGCTTCTGTCTTGTCAACATTGAGCTGAAGGAAATTTGCGCTCATCCAGTTCTTGATGTCTGACAGAGAAGCTGACAGAACATCAGGAGACTGGGGGTCAAAAATTGAGTTGGAAAAGTAGAGTTGGGTGTTATCTACATACATGTGGAAGTGTACCCCGTGTCTGAGGATGACATCACCACCACCAACAACAACAAAATTACACCTGTACAGCGCCTTTCAGGAGTTTGTCCCACAGTGCTGGACAGTCATTGTTTCGGACCCGAGCTGGGGACAGGGAGGGTGGAGGGAAAGGGGAGGAATGCGGGACGGAGTTCCAGAGGTTGGGGGCAGAGTGGCTGAAAGCTTGTCCGCCAATGGTGTGGCGGGTAGGGGACACAAAGCTTGGAATGGTGAAGGACACAGGCCGCAGAGTTCTGGATTAATTGCAACCTGTGGAGGGAGCGTGCAGATAAGGATATTTCCTATTCCCATTCCAACCAATGACTCAGTGTCAAGGGGATCGTCACCCTCTTGTCCCAGTTTAGTTGTTATCACAACAACAACAACAACAACAACAACAAAATTGCATTTATAGAGCGTCTGTCAGGTCGGGAAGACATCCTAAGGTGCTGAAAACCACAGACACAGATCACAAAACAACAAATAAGCTCTTAGTGAAGATGTTTATATCCTCTTGTGGTCGGTCACTAACACTAATTGCCTGTTTGCACACCTTTTAGGTTCAGCACGATCTTCATCGCTTAAAGAATAAATTCACAGAGTCACAGAAACATGGAGAGGCAGTGGACATTCATTTGCTGGAAACAGCCATTCAAAGGACTGAAATTGGCATGCGGGTTAGTGTAACATTGAGATAATTCATGATAACTGTATTAATGTAAAAATCTGTGCGTTTGATACAACGCCTTATCAGATGTTGGAGACGTCCCAAAGCGCTTCACAGAATATACTGTAACGTTCATATATATATATATATATATATATATACTGTGTGTATGAATATATATATATAATATATATATTTATACTAGTTATACTGTGTGCTTTGTGGGCGAATGAGCAATTGGACCTCATCACAAACTAGCGAAAGAAAATGTATTTTGAAAGGTTATTTTTATATTAAAAAAACCTGAATGCTTGTATCCCAGATAAATCCGACTCACTATTTCCTTCGCTCCCGGAGTGTGGTGAATGTACCAAATAGGTGATTATCTGTGATTTATCCAGTAATTCCGAAGGTACTAATATCATGCCTGCGTTTCTGAAGACTATCTAATGATTTCAATAACCCTACCCATTTTGATTCCCATTTTTGCAACATAATTTCCTGATCCCTGCTTTCAAATCATGTCGTGCTATTATACTATTTTGCAGTGAGGCCATTACAATAGCCTCTCCTGTCTTTGAATCAATATCATTTTGGCACTGTGTTTAGCTGCTATTAGCATGGCTTTCGTGTTACTGAGAGTGCAGTATCTGTCAGAGGAAACAATTAGATACAGTACAGAATGAGTAATAGGCTCATTTTTAATCTCAAGGTCTCCTTTCACGTCCTTAAAACTATTCAGATCATGGGCACAATTTTTATTATTGCTGATGAGCTAGTTATGCGTCCGTTCATGGGTCAAGCAAGCTCTGCAGATAAAGATAAAGCCATTTCACCAAATATACTCTTGCTTTTACTTAAACTTTGTTTGCTGCCTTCAGTCGGTGATTCCCTTTTGTTTAGAGCGAATTCCTTCTGTTGGTTTTTTTTTGAAGCACAATTCAGTTCACCTTTTCGACTTTTGCAATGAAACCCGCGGATGGATGTCCACTAATGTGGCTGTGGTATTTGAGTGGGGGTAGGAGGGGGGAGTGTGGGGGGGTGGGGGGAAATCGGTGAAAGAGATCTGTCTATAGCATCTGATTGCTAAACTAGACAGCTTTCGTTACGTGTTTATAATGACATATCCACTTGATAGGCTAGAGTTATCAATCAACCCGCGACAGTCACGCAAGCGTGTGATGGTTTCTGACAAACAGTTTGTTACAAGACTTCAAGAATTTTTCCTCACTATTATTTTTATCGAACAGTCATTTTTCATCGAAAAAAAATTATTATTATTGTTATTATGGCATCCTGAACAAAAAATCGCACTGTATTTCAGAACCACGCAGAGCAGTATTTGAAAGCACTCAACAGGGAAGTGTTAACTCTCCCCTCAGTGACAAAGTCAACCGCGCCTGCTGCTCACAGTGCAGGATAGTAAGTAACACGCTTTATTGCATGCTCTTGATCCTAACCTATCTTTGCCGCTATTATTCAGTAACTTAAACGATACTTTAGACGTAACTGTCAGCTTGTTTGAGCAGCACTTGCCTTGTAGAACGCTTGTGTGATGCACTGTAAAGGTTAGTGAGCTCCACAATATCCTCTAGCAGTAGACTAAGCCATTATACTTATCAGTAATATAGGGTAATAGTTGGTGACCCTATATTACAAGGCAGGCTATTCAAGCAAGCAATTCTGTTGGTCTCGTAAAATTGCGGGCGCAATTTATGAACATCAGCCGAACCCAGAGATTGAATTACGTCCTGACTTTTATGATTATTTATAGTATTTCGTTGATATTTTCACAAGGAACATTTTTTTTATTTTGTTTTTTTGGCTCCTCTTGTTTCCCTGCTCCAGGCTGGTGGTGAGCAGTAATGCAGCGCGATGCGGAATGTAAAGAAAGGAAAGAGCTTGCGTGTTTTTTTATATAGCGCCCCCCCCCCAACCCCCCCAACCCTCCCTTGTCACATTGAAACGTCTCGATGCGCTTCGCAGGTAATTACTGTCAAGTGTAGTGACTCTATTTGTAGGCGTACGCGTCTTGTGTCGGGCGAGGTCCTACCGCGCAGACGTGAGGTGATCGAGTCATTTAAGCCGGAGTGTTGTTCGCCAGATCAACAGTGAAAACACACTCCCTTCTCGTTTCCAATAGCGTCACGGGATCTTCAACCATCCAGCTACTCTTGTCGGCCGCCTGCCCACCTGCCTGTCTTTCCTTCTTTGCTTATGCAACGTGCCACACCGCAATCTGCTTCGCCGCCCCCCACACCCCACCCCCCCACCCGAGAATAAAACCTCTCCTCTTAACAAAATTTCATTTTCGATCCAGTGACACCCAAAGCAATGCCAATAAGTTACCCAGGACGCCAACGGCTCATCCGACTCTGAGTGACAGAAAACCTCAGCCCGTTATGCTGGGGCCCTTGCCTCAACACATGTCACCCGGAGCACAGGTCAGCCGCTTTACCCTTGACTTTACTCAGACTTCCAATTACACTGAAAATAAATGGTATTTTATCCAAATAGCTCGACTTTTCACTATTTTTCCGGGGGTGGCGATGACGCACGGATTCCTCCTCGAGTTCCACTCGACGTCCTCTTGACCCGACAGGCGCTCTGTGAATGTAATTCTGTTGTCGCTTCTTGGATCGGTTATTAATCAGTCACCGAAACTGTTAATAATATAGCAAGTAGTATTTGTCTGGCAACTGGGGACTATTAAGCGCAGCGTGCGAAGCACAAAGGGAAGGGAGTGGGTCTCTCTCTGTTTCTCTCCCAGTGTCCTGACCAACAATCCCCCCTCCCCCCCCCCCCCACCCCAATAAACGATTGGCTTTCCGCGTTTCGCCCACAAATGTACAGTCAATTCGCTTTACGGTATATTCCGTGAAGCGCTTTGACGGTATGTTCTGCAAAGCGTCTAGTTTGACGTGAAAAAGAGGACGCTGTATCAAATACAAGGATTATTATTACTTATTATTGTAAAATTGGTTGTTTGCTGTGCGGCTGTTTGTGGCATGTGGCTTCGGCTGTGTGCAAATTCATAGAAGCGTAGAAACTACAGCACAGGAGGTCATTTGTTCCTATGATAGCGTTCGCTCCTCCACTGGAGGTTTTTTGCTCTCAGCCCAATTCCCTGCCCTTTCCCCATACCCATTTATATTGTTCCTCTTCAAATATTTATCCAATTTCCTTTAAAATGTTGTTATGGTCTCGACTCCAAATGGCCAGCTGTGCCAAAGTGTTCCCAGTTCTAATCTAATAACCCTCTGTGTGACAAAAATCCTCAAACTCCACTTTAATTCTTCTGGTTATAAACCCTTTGCTTGTCTCTCTTTGCTGTTTAAGTCTGCCACCGTTGCTTTCTCTCTGCTTAATCTTTCTGCCGTTCCTATTTCCGAGTCTTTCGCCACTTTCTTCCCCCAAGAGGAACGAGCCGAGGTCCACCTGGTCTGGAATAACAAGTTCACTGCACCAGACCTTCAAAAGAAAATATTTCCGAATCTTTTCTCTTCTCAACCAAAAGTCTCCGTTGATATTAATTCTTGCACTTTTGATACAACGCTTTATGTATAATCGAAAACCTTTTTTTTACCCCCGGTGATTTGGCTGTCACGGGGAGTGGAGCGTCTGACTGACATGCGTTTCTAGGCAAAATGTGATGCCACAAAGGAGAATGATAGCAAACAATCGCTGATGGAGGGAGAGAATCCTTTTATCTCCTATCTGCGGTGTTTGGGGAAATGAACCAACACAGCTCATGAGGATTGTACCGTAGCTCAGTGCAAGTAATAGTTTGTTAAAAAAAACGTGTGTGTTTGTGTTAGGATCTCCAGTGCAACTGGTACTTGTCGACCGAGTATCACCACTTAGCTCATCATTCTGTAGGAGTCAAAGCCATTCCTGTTTTTTTTTTTTTAGCAGGGAAGAGGGGGAGTGGGGGGGATACAGATATTTACATTAATACATTCAGCTATTCCGAAAATGTCTTGCTATACAAACAAAGGCGATAAGATCAATTACTCCGATTCACAAGCCGAATCTTTTATGAGGATTTTTTATTTAGTTTTTTTTTTTTGCGATGATCTTGGATGAACGGAATTCATATTAAAGCAATTGATTTTGCCTAACCCGGAGTAAACATTAAAGCTGCAGATCTGCATATTGTTTTGCAACTTTAGCTCCTTTACGTGTTTGAAAATGCAATAAGAAACATGGAATTCGCCATGTGAATCAGTCATTTATAGCTTATTAGCATATGTTAGTGCTCACAGCCTCCGAAAGGCTTCAGGTTGTTTTACCAGCAAGAAATTACATCATTTAAGCAGAAATGGAAAATGAGCGACAATTTTTTTTTTTTTTTGCCTCCGAGCTATTGGTTTGTTTTATAACAGCACATCTGAAGCAAGGTCGGAGTGAAAACATAATCATGTTACCTTATTGTACTGTAAATACAGGTCTGTGCAGCCATGTGGAGCACAGTTTGATTCCTTATATATATATATGTATACATATATATATATATTCTCTATGATAAAGGGCCTGGCTGTGATATATTGGCGTACTTTATGGTAGGCATGAAAATTGTGAGTACACACTGATTTGACTTTAAGGGCTTTGTGTATGTATGGAGAGGGAGTTTATTTATTTTATTCTTGTTAATACATATTGCCCTCTCCTTTGAGGCTGCAGACCCTTTTTCTCCAAGATACTGACTACTCCTCCTCTGGTTCCCAGCGGTTCAGTTCATCCCTTTGCTGTATAATAATAATATAATAATAATCCTTGCATTTTGATATAGCACTTTTCACATCTTATCGATGTCTCAAAGTGCTTCCCAGAATGTACTGCAAAGTGAATTGACTGTATATTTGTGGGCGAAACATACTCTGTATATTCTGCAGTCTCCCTCTGAGAGGCTGAGGCAATCTGGTCAGTGGATTTCCATTCCCCCCACTTCCATTTCTCTCACTGGTAACAAAAATAGGGGTGTGACCCACTCGTCCAAAGCCAGATCACTCTTTCCATGCGTAGTGTGACTGTAAAGCTTAGACCAGGCCATTCCTGGATCTTCATTCCAGAGACTCCCTGACTCGCTCCCTCCGTCACTCCACTCCTTCAAAGCACATCTCAAAGCAAACCACACATTGACCACACTTGCCCCCTCCCCACCCCCATGGCTCCCAACCAGCTCTGCTGCCCTGCCTAGTGCTTTGGGATGTCTTCCTGACATAATAATAATAATAATCCTTGTATTTGATACAGCGCTTTTCACCCATTCTGAGACTGTGTCTCAAAGCACTTCACAGAATATACTGTAAAGTGAATTGACTGTATACATTTGTGGGTGAAACGTGGCAGCCAATTGCGCACAGTAGCGTCCCCACAAACAAGTCGTGGATTGAAATGACCAAGGTTATTATTTTTTTTAATTTGTGGGATGGTTATTAGGCGTGTGTGTGGAGTAAGGAAACTTACCCGAGATTTTGTCCTGTCCTGACTGGATTCGAACACGCTCGTAAGGCGAGTGATCTAACCACTGAGCTACAAGAATGCCACATGAAATGCTCTGTGTGAATGCAGGGAAATGTGTAGGTGAGGGAATAATGCTTGAGCTTCCTCAGAAGTCCTGATTCCTCCAAACACCTATTCTAATGCGTTTCTTGTCTTTCTCTAAGCACAAACTGGCCATGAACATGAAGATCCTGAGCGATCCCTCAAACAGTGCTCACAGATCTCTTCTGAATCAGGCCTACGGGATCCAGCTTCCTCAGATCAAATCCGGCAAGCCAGAAACAGTAAGTATGGTCTCTTCATTACAACAACAACAACAACAACAGCAGCAATTTCCAGTTTCAAGCAGCAAAGCGTCTCAGGGCGCTTTCACAGTGGCGGAGTTGGACACCAAGCGAGGGAGAAGGGGGAGAGAGAGGGAGAGGTGATCGGAGGCGTGGTCTATTGCTAACCAGAGAGAGGATGTGGAATGTGTCGGAGAGGTTGTCACTTTGTGGTGGACCGTGTCAGCCGAGGGCCCATTGTGGGGTGGGTGGGGGGGGGAGGGGGAGGGGGGGGCGGGGGAACCTGGCTTGTCAAATCCCTGGAAGCATTTTGCTAGAATGGTTCTATTCACCGATTAGCCTGGCGCACAGGTAACTAGGGAGTGGGGTGGTTGGGGAGGGGAGGGGTGGGGTGGAGCCCAATCAGTGTGCGCGGCTATTCTCTCCCGACGTGACGTCGAAGTGAACCCTGTTTCTGAACCCGAGCAAGACGGCTGCCGCCGAGAAGTGTATCTTCCATCTGAGATGGAGACGTTAGGAGGACAATGCCTTTGGAGATGCCTTAGGCAGGCCAGCGGTGAGGAGAGGCGAGGCCAGCGGTGGGGAGAGGTGAGGAGAGGCCAGTGGCCAGTGCGGGTGAAGAGGCAGAGGTAGAACACACTGATCACCAACCGCCTGGCTCTGTCTCACTGACGAATGCTGGGCGTGACGCGGCCATGCTCTTAAATAGACTCCAAGTAGATCAACTGCTAAAAATAGAAACAAACAGACTTTCATCTACCGCTGTAAAACAGTCAATAAAATTGCATTGTCTCACTGCGGAGTAAGCAAGTGTAGTTTTTCTCTCAATGTACTGTAATATGATCCACACTGAAGCTGCTCAACACAGCCCGGGAGATTGTGGTTCCAACTGGTGGACACTTAGATTGCAACCAACAGCCCCACTGCCTTCCATTGTATAAAATACCTCGAGCTGACTGGTACCACCTCCCAATTAACAGCAACGTCAACTTGCCTCGATACACTTCCCACGTCCCACAGGATAGCGTCTTCTCAGTGTCGTGGGCTGGACACCGAGCCCAGGGAGAAGGCGGAGGGGAGGTCTCCGCAGGTGCGGTCGAAAAGATAGGCCCTGACGTGTATTTTCCTCAGTCATCGACTGTTGCGCTACTCTGTGAGTAGCCTCACCGCAGAGCGGTGCTGCGGAATGATTTATTCATTTGGCCATTGTCTGCGTGGAGTACCGAACAGCCATTTAATGTCACGATATTAAAACTTCGTCGGGATCACTTTGGTGCTGAAACTCAGACTCTGTGACTGGGGATAAATAATAATACCGTAACGGTGCCAGTACTTACATTTCGGGGATGGGATAAATACTTAATGTGCAGGAATATTGAAGGGAAAAAGGGGAGGGAGCAAGGGGAATTGGGACCCAACAGGTCAAATGGACGCCTTTCTGTGCTGTAAAGTTACCGGTGATCCAGTGTACTTTATCACATCAGGCTGCGATGTCTATAGCTAATGAGCCCCAGCCTCATCCCACCATCGGCGTTGTGGCGAATGAGTGATTAGTGCCTTCTTCGGGAGCAACGGTGACAGATGAGACCACGGGGACCGAGGAAGCCATAGCAACACTGATGGCCGTACATTGACTTCCAGAGCAGGGTGGGCGGGGGTGGGGGGGGGGAAAGAGTACACCGTTCTCACGGAGTCAATTTTGCAGTATTTCTTCACGAATTTCTTAATTAGGAAATCCGATCGACGTTGGGGGGCGGGGGGGGGGGGGCTCTCTCTTTTCCTGATGTCATGTCACGCGTCCGCAACTCGAGGGGAGGGGAGGGGAGCTCAGCTCCGAACAGGCATCAGAAGCCTCCCGCTGCGTTAAACACTCCCAGAATTGACCCCCTATCTGGTGTAATTCTTTTAAGTCGGGTCTGGCTCCTCGCGTAGCAAGCTGCTGTCAAACGAACAAACAAACCCAGGTTCCTTTACTGTGGCAAATTCCGAGCTTACAATAGTATTCATGTTTCACACTCCTCAAAACAAGGATGCGGAGCTATCCTCCGGGCAGAATCATTCATCACGGAGAAATAGTTTTGTAAAGCCAATTATCTATCGGTATAAATTGCTGCCATCGCCTTAAGGTTCTACAATAATAAATTACAACAATTCTTACATTTGATGTAGTACCTCTCAGGTCGGGAGGACACAATCAGCCCGGCGTGCCCGCGCGGTGTAGTGACTGTGCTTTGCGTCCCGAGCCTGGTTGCGGAAGCCGAGGAGACGTAGAGCTCGACGCCAAACGGGGAATCGGCGCGCCGCGGCACGCGAGTGATTTCCGCCAGCTCATCGGGACAAGTGCGTCCTTCAGCAATCCAGCGAAGGATTGCACACCTTGGCAGAGGAAAAAACAGGTTGCTTTCGGAAGGATTTTTAATACACAAATAGCAGATGTTATAACTTCTGGTGGAATGTGATTGCTCCAGTATTTGCTTCTGAACCATGACTTTGTTAGGCGCAGGCAACACCGTGCTCGATCGCTGAAGGACATTCTGTCCTTAGGAGCTGCTAAAATCCTTTGTGTTCTAGATAGGTTTTGTTTTTTTTCTGCTCAAGGTTAGCGCTGCTTATCGTTTGTACCTATCATATCTGTTGTAACATTCTAGACCAGGTCAGTGTGTGTGTGTGTGTTTTTTTTTGTGTGTGTGTGAGCAGAATAATTGAGTTTATTGTCTACTGGCTATTCCAATCTTCTCAGATCCCGCGCATTCACATGCGGTTAAAAAAAAATATATATATATATATACGGTAGAAAAGTTCTTCTACACTTAAACTGACATAGACGGGAAACTGCGGCTTTTTTTCTTTATGGGTTTGTGAGCAATTTGCCTCCCACCTACTGCGCCTTCTCTCTGAATGTCACCCTCCTGTTTGTGAAGTGAGAAGGGGGAGGAGGAAACAACATATAAAAACTTTTAGGAAATTAAAACGAAAGATGATCGCAATCTGATACTCATTTAGGAGTCCTTTATGTTATGATAATGCGCCTATGTTATTATGGCTGGCATTAAAACCCTGGCTTGTAGTACTGTTTGTTACTGTCACATTTCAGCACTCGCACTTCATTTGACTTGCCTATAAACAGACATTACCCAATGATTTGATAGTTATCCCATTTCTCCCCTTGAATATGTCTGCAATTTACATTTAGATGCTCGCAGTCAGACAGACGAGAGTGCGTTTAACATTCAGAGGTGACAATTGCGCTTTAAGAACAAAATTAGCAATTAACAGATTTTAGCACATCGCCAGATTGCAGGAAAGTAGATCTTTTGGTATTTAATAATACCCATTGTGTATAAGTCACATTACTTTTAGCCCCCTACATATTTGAGTGTGCAAAACTCTGGTCATATTAATAGATTGTACCTCTTTGAATGCAATTTGGCATGCGTCTAACCCATTAGATTTTGGTTACACTGCAATAATTCAAAGATTGCTTGTTGCATTCATAAAAGTCTTACAAGAAACACACTAAATTAATACAGTGTCACTGTCATAAAACTGGAAGATAATTGCCAGGCTTGAGCTAAAGAACAGATGACTACAATCAGTATCCTTTCAACCTAGCGCTTGCCTTGTGAAGGTCACCCCATCTCTTCTGACAGAAGAACATTTGTTGGTAAACAAATTAATCTTTTTCCAAAAGGTCACCATTTGTTTAAGTTGTTATCCAGCGTTTGTCATCTGGAATAGGAGACAGTCTGTCATTCAGCCACGCAGGGTGCACCAGGAACGTGCTGCATGGATGCAATAATGGTCTTCCAGTGTTGTCTCAGTGTTCTTGGGTAACATGGTGCCTGATTGGGATGCTATGGACTACTGGTTTACAGCTGTCTGTAGGCACGGTAGAGGTCCAGCCATGAATTACAATAAGATTCGTCCATACTTTCCGACTGTTACAAGCTGGACTTCTGCCTGAAACTGACATTCTGTCAGTATCAGCCAACGCAAATCTTTTTTTAATATATATATACACTTTCTCCCCCATCCTCTCCTCCACCCTCTCTCCCCCACCCCCCCCCGCCCCCTCCACCCACACCAACACTTTTCCTCACTCTCTCTTTTCACTTTGTTTCTTCTGTTCGCTTTATGGTTCACTCTGTTTCTCTGTCGGTCTCTCCCCCACTACCTCCCCCCCCACCCCCCCCCACCCTCCCCCCTTCTAATTTCCAAAGGTATGCATCAAACACGTTCTTCAAGCAGCTTGTGTCGCCTGATAGAGAAAGACAGAGAGAGAGAGAGAGAGAGAGAGAGAGAGAGAGAAGGAGATAGAAAGCACATTCCCTCAAAACTACTTGTGTGGATTAGCTAAAGCAAAACTTTGCTCAGTCCGTCCACCCTGCCCCCCCGCCCCTGGCCTGGTCTTAATTAAGCCCGAGCCACGTTGAAATGCTGGAGGAAACAATAGCAACCACTAAAATACACCAGCGGTCGCAATGTTAACAGTACAATACCTGGCGTGCGATCAGGAGCCCTGCACTGTCACTGGCGCCATCCGTCTGATCTTCATTAAACCACGGTCCCCCTCCCTCCCTCCCTCCCTCCCGCCCTCCCTCCCTCCCTCCCTCCGCCTGTTCAGGTGGATGTTAAAATCCCGCAGCGCTAATTCGGAAAGAGGAGGGAGTTTCTGTCTCCCAGTGTCCTGGCCGATAATCTCCCCCAAATAAAATTGGTCACTCGCTCCGTGGCTGTGTCATACTATTATGCTATTGTATACAGTATTATTATATGTGGGATACTGCTGGGCGCAATTGAATGGCTGCTGCGTTCAATGGTAAATACATAGTCATTTCACTTTATAGTAATGTATGTGGCGCGCAGCACATAAAGACTTTGATAGAGTGATGGGGCTGTAGTACAGTATGTAAGGATTATTAATATTATTACCATACCAGGTAATGGGAAGTGCTCACAGCCAGTCATCTATCTCATCACCACGTTGCCAAACTCTTTTAATATTAACGGAACGTTTGTTTGTTTTCTCTTTCTCACCCCCCCACCCCCCCCCCACCCCCACTCCCCACCCACAGACAAACTTTCTGAAGCCGATCAAAGGGTCCACGGTCGAGCCACTTGCCACTTTGCCGATTACCCACCGCAGGAACCCGTCCCTTCTACCGCCACCGATAGCTGAAAAGGATGCAAAGAAAGGTTAGCGGGCTAATAATAATAATAATAATCCTTGCATCTGATGTATAGCGGCTTTTCATATCTTATCGACGTCTCAAAGCGCCTTCACAGATTATATATAATGTAAAGTCAATTGATTGTATGTATTTGTGGGTGTGCGAAACACAGCAGCCATTGTCTGAATCCCCCACAAACAGTCGTGGATTGAAACGACCAATTTATTTTTTATCATTGTGTTTTTTTGGAGGGATTATTATAAGGCATGTGTGTGTGTGGAGTAAGGAAACTTGCACCAAGGTTTCGCCTTGACCTGACCTGCCTGGATTCGAACACAGATCTCTCTCACACTTGTAAGGCAAGTGAGTGAGTAAGTGAGTGAGTGAGTGACTCTAACCCACTGAGCTACGCAGGCACTCCTCGTCTGGTGGAAGACCCCAATCCACGCCGCGCCAATCAACTCGGGAGCGCTGCGTGTCTCTCTCTGCGTGTTGTAAACACACAGGAGAACAAACGCTGCACAAACTCGGAGGTTCACCACACAATAAGGCACTGTGTCACAGGTCAGCGCGAAGGGATGCCATGGGGGTGGGGGTGGGGGGGTGGTGGGGTGTGGGGGGGGGGGGGGGGTCAAACTCCATCAGGGTCAACACAGTTTACGACAATTCCCTTGAAGCCCCTTTGGGATGTCTCGGGCGACCTGATGAGGCACTTCATCAAACGCGAGGAACGTTATTAATATTAATAATAATACATCGGACCTGACATTGTAAAGTGTAAAGCCAATTATATGCTTAGTCTAGTGACCTTATGACTGTTGGGATATTGCTTTGGATTCAGCCTTGCTATACCTAACCCGCCAATGTCGCGGTGCTGACACCCAGGACTAAAAGTCCATTTCCCCTCGCTGAGATCCCTCAAATAAATTGAAAGGCTGCGTGAAGGAGGCATATATCTTACGTATCGACATCCTGCCACCGGACTTTCCTCTCCCACTTGTTCTTACCTTTTTCTTCCTGGCGTTTCCTGCCAAGGAAGGACATTGGAGCTGACAGAACTGTCAAGTCTTATTTCTGGGGACTGTCAGGGTGTTTTTTTGCGTGTGACAAATGTAACCTCTCCGTGTAATAGATATATATATATATATTTTTTTTTTAAAAAAGTAAATCAATAGCCACAGCTATATGATGTCCGTGGTTTGCAATCTTGGTCAAGGTTTCTCTCTGAATACACACAAGTCTTGCTCTGCACCAACGCTACGGCCTTGTCAATACTGGCCTGATGTTATATATTATATATATTATATATGTATATATATATATATACACACACCACAGCGTACTGGAGCCCTTCAATACGTTTTGATAATAATCCCTGTGTTTGAGACAGCGCCTTATCGCGTCTTCGAGACGTCTCAAAGCGCTTCTCAGAATGTGCTGTAAAGTGAATTGACTGTATATATTTGTGGGCGAAAGAATGACGCTCCTCTACTTGGCTTAATTGTTTTTTTTGGTTTTTTTTTTAGGGATTCTGAGTTTGCTGGAGCGAGGTTTGATCCCCCCGACAGCTGAGCTGACCCTACACCCACCACCCCTGCTACCCCAGTCACTGCCTCTACATGGCAGCCAAGAGAGGCACAAGAGGTCACCTCCCGAGCCCAAAGGTAAAGCCCACCGGAACGATAAAGGATCATTTGGTTGTGTTGCCCGGAACCAATTTCACTCAGTCACAACCTTCTGCTGGAGTGGGAGAGAGTTGGGAGGGGGAGGGAGAGAGTTGGGAGGGGGAGGGAGAGAGTTGGGAGGGAGAGAGTTGGGAGGGGGAGTGAGAGAGTTGGGGGGGGGAGCGAGAGAGTTGGGAGGGGGAGGGAGAGAGTTGGGAGGGATGGGCTTTAATATCCTCCCCTCATCCCCCCCCCCCCCCCCCCCCCACCACTCCTAGTGGGAGGTTACGGAGCGCACCATCAGCTGGGTTCACCACTCCCCGAGGCTGAAATTTCCTTCCGGTTCTCCATGTTACCGTGAAGTATGTCAGCCGGCAAACGACGATGACGACAACGAGAAAATGACACTTTTACAGCGCCCTTCACGTCAGGAATCAGGACGTCCCAAGGCATTGGAGGGGACTCTCCGTGACAATCACTGGTAGTGGTTTCCGTCCGCAAATCAATCCTCCACACACTCTCTGCTCAAGCGCTCTGAGACGCTGCCCTGTGTGGAGGGCACGGTATCAGTGCAAGTTGTTGTTGTTTTGTTGGTGTATGTGTGCGTGTGTGTGTGTGCATGCGTGTGCGTGCATGTGCATGCGTGTGCGTGCGTGTGCATGCGTGTGCATGCGTGCGTGTGTGCGTGCGTTAGGAAGGCGGTGGTGGTATTCCGGAGGGGGTGAGATGGAGCGGGGGCCGAAGTGAAAGCCAAAGGTTTGTTTTGTTTGTTTGTTTGTTTTTCCCCGCAAATCGCCGCAAACCGATCCGGTGACTTCAGGCGACAGCAGCGAGAGCAAGGTGGTGGAGCTGATCATCAGGAAGAGCTCCCTGCACACTCCCCACAGAGTGACCCTAGCCCCCGCGAGCAAGGCCCCCCTCCCGGTGGGCATGATCGCCCCTCCGCCCACCAGCTCGTCCAAGGGAGCCCTGCAAGACTTCATGAAAGACATGGCGCAGTATCAGAGTTCCAAGTCTCAGGTACGCGTGGCTCCTCGCCAACTGGATTTCCTTGTAAGCAAAAAAAAAAACACCTGCATTTTTTCTCTCCCCGCATCCCCCCCCTCCCTCCCTCCCTCCCTCCTCCCCCCCTCCCAAGTCCTTTACTGTCAGTGGACAGGCAATGCACAGCTTGGAAGCCTCAGGCTAGTTCCATGTGCTGGAATGATGCACGCACAAGACTCCTTGTTGTAAACGGGGAGGGGGGGCGGGGGCGGGGGGGGGGAGGGGGAAGGGAGGAGGGCAAAAAAAAAAGCTTGAGCTCGCATCTTTCCTGGTCCTTTGCACAGATTGTGACGGGTGGGGGGGGGGGGGGGGGGGGGGGAAGAGGTGCCAGCTGCACTGGTTAGCTACAAAATCAAACTCAACGTAGCCCCCCCCCCTCCCACCCCATTTGGCGTGGTGTGGTTTGCCGGCTCAGGTCGCTGCACAGAGCAACAGAAAGTGTGTGTGTTTCTTCTGCCGATGAGTTTCGGCTCGGCTAGCGGGGTGCAGTTGGTGTTCTACCGCGTTCGTGGAGCTCCTGTAGCCTCAGTGGGTTAGAGCCGTTCACTCACTCACTCACTCGCCTTACGAGCGTGAGACCTGTGTTCGAATCCAGGCAGATCAGGGCGAAACCTTGGGCAAGTTTCCTTACTTCACACACACACACGCGCACGCACACACGCACACGCGCGCCTAATAATAATCCCTCCCCCCCAAAAAAAACACAATAATAAAAATTGGTCATTATTAGAAAGCCATTGTTAGATGTTATATTATATTGTTTGGTGGTTAATTTTGAATTGTTATTAACTTAGCTAGCATTTGTCCTGTTGCCTCTTTTCTCAAGCGGGGTTGCGGAGCGAGGGTGGGCTAGAATCACAAGCTTATGTGGGCAGGACAACAACAACAACAACAACAACAACAACAAAATCACAGTGCATTTGTATAGCACTTTTCACGTCGGGAGGACTTCTCCAAGGCGCTGGAATAGAATCGGATGGGATAGAGATCAGGGGAGGAGGAAGGATCTCACTGGTGTTTTAGCCTCGAGCTGTAGCGTTATCACAAGAGAATTTCCCAAGACGGTGTCTCACTGGTGGTTACTGGGTTACCGGGCTTGGAGACGTTGCCCGAGTAAAGCCATGTCATTCACCCAATGGTCAAGTTATGGAACCAGGATTAATTAACTAGTGTAACTAGCAAAACTCAAGAGTAACGAAACCAGGAGCTAGTGAGGTCCTAGTGAGGCCCCCCCCCCACTCCCCCCCCACACCCCCCCAAACAAATGGCAGGGATTGGTGCCAGTGAGCGAATGAATTGCGATGAATGAATGAATGAATGAATGAATGAATGAATGAATGAATGAATGGATGCATGGATGGATGGACGGACGGACGGACGGACGGATCACAGAACCATTCCATAAAACAAGCCCTGGAATTGTCGCCGCGGGGCAGGCCCTGTGATGGTTTTGACGGCAGATCTCTTGTGTCGGCAGCCTTCCCCGGAGCCCGGCGACGTCCAGGAGGTCTCCGCCACCTACTACTTCACCGTGTTCAACGGGAACATCGCCTGCGAGGCCCCCAGCTACCAGGCCTTCCGGGAACACCACCGCCTGTCCTGGGGCCGCATCCTGTGCTTCCTGGAGCGGCTGTGCGGGAAGCTGCGGGAGTACGGGGTCCCGGTGGCCATCGTGGAGGGCAAGAAGGTGGCCGAGCTGGCGGCCGACTTCGAGTTCGTCCGGCAGCCGGGCTGGGACTACTTCCTGGCCGTGCTGAAGAACAGGTCGCTGGTGGAGGATATCGTCCTGCGGCCGGGCCAGAGGTACCGGGGTCCCGAGGGGAGGAGGGCGGCGGCGGTGAAGATCCAGAGCCTGTGGAGGCGGCACAGGGACAGGGACGTGTACTTCAAGTACCGGAGGCTGAAGTGGGCGGCCAGCGTGATCGCCATCGCCTGGGTCCTGCGCTGCCAGCTGGTCAGGGTCAAGGCCGCCGCCGGCCGCTCGCGCCAAAGGCACTTGGAGAACTTCCGCACGAGGGCCAAGGTGCGTGTGCGCGCGTGTGCGCGTGTGTGTGCATGTGTGTGTTTGTGCGCGCAGCGCGCGCGAGTGTGTGTGTGTGTGTATGTGTGTGCGTGAGTGAGTGAGTGAGTGTGTGTGTGTGTGTGTGTATGTGTGTGTGTGTGCATGCAAGTGAGTGTGTGTGTGTGCGTGTGTGTGTGTGCGCGCGCGCGAGTGTGTGTGCATGTGTATGTGTGTGCGAGTGTGTATGTGTGTGTGTGCGTATATGTGTGTGTGTGTGCATGCAAGTGAGTGTGTGTGTGCGTGTATGTGTGTGCATGCAAGTGTGTGTGTGTGTGTGTACGAGTGTATGTGTGTGTGTGCGCACGAGTGAGTGAGTGAGTGTGTGTGTGTGTGTGCGCGTGTATGTGTGCGCGAGTGAGTGAGTGAGTGCGTGTGTGTGTGCCCGTGTATGTGTGTGTGTGTCAAAAAAACTGTTCTCCGCACAGTCCTGACGCAGGGCCGTAGACCCGGAAGCGTTGACTCTTTTCCCTCGCTCTCCATGGGTGCTGCCTGACCCTGCTGAGTTTCCCCGGCAACTTTTGATTGTGTTTTTCGGATTCCCAACGTCTGTTGTAGTATTTTGTGTTTTGTTCCCCGCACACACTGCCTTCGACATAGTTTATTTTATACCCACACACCCACCCACCCCACCCTTCCTTCTTGCTCCCCCCTCTTCTCTCCTCTCCCCTCCTCCTCTCTCCCTATGTTTCTGTCGTGTACTCGCTCTCTCTCTGTCTCTCGTCTTGAGAATCATATTTCATCCTTCAACGAGGGGGAGGAATTGTAGCTGATTCAATGGGACCGCAGAGAGAGAGCTACTCGCACACACGCACACAGGGTAGAGAGTGAGTAAAGAGAGAGAGAGAGAGAGAGTAAATGGAGAGATCGGAGTTTCAAAAGTTTTTATTGTGGCCATACTTTTTTGGGTTCGCGTTTGTGAAGCAGCCCTTTGCCAGCGCCACACACACATATACACACACATACACACACACACATTGAGTACTTTATTGTAGTGTATTTACTTCAGTGTTAATTAGA
>CM068755.1:16753628-16821011 GCA_035084275.1 Hydrolagus colliei | reverse complement strand
TCACCCGCAAAATATATACAGTCGATTCACATGACGGTCTATTCTGCAAAGCGCTTTGAGACGTCGATAAGATGTGAAAAGCCGCGATATCAAAATGCCAGGATTATTGTTGCTGTATTATTCTAATAACTGGGTTCCAACCCACAGCTAGGAGAACGTGGAGTCAGGTTTCGTCCAGCGCCGGGAACCGAACCCGGGTCCTCTGACTTTGCGAGGCGAGTGTGCACTCTAACCGCTGCGCCGAGGGACTCCAGACACAGTTTGCCAGCCACGCTGTAGGGCTCGCACTCACCTGCGCTCACCGTGGCGAGGGGCAGGTCACTGAGAGGCCTGGAGGAGATGGATGGCGAGCAGTGTGAAGTTCCAGCATTCACGCAGAGTTGTATTAATAGTTAGCTAAACATTAATCTAGTCTGCCTGACTTGGCAAACGCTGGAATGCCAGATGGTAAATAGCAACGCACAGCAATAAAACCAGTAATAAACTCCTGAGTTAGTGGGTGGGAGGGGGGGGGGGCGGGGGAGAGAGGGTGGAATTCGCCAGGTCGGGAAGTGGGGGAATATCTACCTGGGTGGGGAGTGGGTGGGTGGGTGGGGGGGGTGGGGTGGTCGGAGCCATGAGTTAACTCTGACCCGATTCTGGTTGGGTGGATGAACCTTTTGAGCTGTGTGGCATCGAAAGTGTTCAGTCAACTTTAATTGAACAACGTACAGTGTCAGAGTAAACACTGAAGCGGGGAATGTGATAATAAATCCTCCCACTCGACAGCCCCTCATGGAAAAATTCGTTCCAGAGAATGTGCTCAGAGACTTCCAGGAACACTTCCAACTTGACTGTATAAAGTGACGGAGGAGCGAAGTCCAAGGCTTGTAAACTGTGCACGGGTAGGGGAGGAGAGGGGAGCTGAGGGGAGGGGAGGAGAGGGAAGCTGAGGGGAGCTGAGGGGAGTGAGGGGAGCTGAGGGGAGGGGAGGCTGTGGAGCTGACTTGATGCCAGGGCTTGGAGAGTCACAAAGTCGCTTCGAAAAAAACGTTAAATTCTCCCTCAAGGAAATTAGAAATTTTAGCGGACGAAACATGACCAAGTTTGCCTTCCGCCGTCCCGGCCGTCGCTTGATAGCGTCCCCCCCTAACTCCGCGCCTCCGGACGTCCTCCCGATGGGAAAGGCGCTCTATAAACGTAATTTTGTTTGCTGTTGTTGCTGTTACTGTTATTGACAAGTTGCGTTCCAAACTCTACACCGTAGCCCGAGATATGTGTTTTTTTTGGACGGATTATTATTAGGTCTGGTGCGTGTGTGTGGAGTAAGGAAACTTGCCCAAGGTTTCGCCTTCAAATGCAGGATTTGTCTCACTATTATTCTCATTATTCTATTAAATGGAATAGCAATCGATCAATCCAAACGTACGAAGCGGTCAGGAGAACACAGCGTCGTATCGAGGCTGCTGGTTTGCGATACACCCTGGATCGTGTGTAAATGAGCAAACTCGGGAGTGGGGGGGGAGGTGGGGGGAGGTGGGGGGTCACTATTTGTTGCTGTTCACACATCCAATTAGGCTTGTCCTGCATGGCTGGCGTTCGCTCCTTGAAACCTCTGCAAACAAGCCGGCAAAACCTGGAGGGTGGTATCCGGGCAGCGAGCCAAGCATCCAGTCACCAACCTTGAATGTTGAAGCCTTCGCTCTTGTGTTCTCAGGCCTAGGGCAACGCTGGTGCCTACTAATTGGAATCACCCACGTGGAGGGTTTGGGCGCCATTGGACTTCTGTTGAGTTCTGCCCCGAAACGAGGAAAGAGCAGGAACTGGTCGCTGTGTTGTAGCCCAGCGAGGGGGGAGAGGCGGAGAGAAGTGGGAGGGAGAGGTTGGCACCTGGGTAGGTGGCTTGGTTCCGTAGCCTCGGACTGTAGTTATTTATGGGTGGAGGTGGGGTGGGGGAGGGGGGGTTAAAAAAAAAATTCCAGTCCGCTTTGTAGGAATCATGATCATAATGGGAAAATCCCATTAGTGGGCAACATTGTCCACAAAATACAGACACTAGACTGTGTCTCAAAGTGCTCAAACGGGATATACTGTGAAGTGAATTGACTGTATATATTTGTGGGCGAAACGCGGCAGCCAATTTCGCACGGCAGCGTTCCCCCCCCCCCCCCCCCCCACCCCACAAACACACTCAGCCGTGGGTTGAAATGCCCATTATTGATTTTATTATTGTAGTTATTTTTGGAGGGATTGTTACTAGGCATGTGTGTGTGTGTGTTTGTGTGTGTGTATGTATGGAGAGTAAAGGAAACTTGCCCAGGTTTCGCCCTGACCTGCCTGGATTCGAACACGGGTCTCACGCTTTGTAAGGTGAGTGAGTGGCTCTAACCCACTGAGCTACAGGAGCTCCACACAAAATACACAGTCAATCACTTTACAGTATATTCTGTGAAGCGCATTTCGGCGTCTCAATGACGTGATAAGGCATTGTATCAAATGCAAGTACTGTATTATTATTATTAGTATTATTATCATCATTATCCCTCAAAGTGATGAAGGGAACTGAACGGAAATGTTACCCAATTGTTGGTAACGCCAAGTTTAGAACAGAAAGCAGGATTGAGTGAGCAAAGGTCACTATGTTATGATATTATTATTATTATTAAGATCTACTATCTATCCTCTCGTAAAATGGCTTATCAACCATCTCATCCTTTGAGGAGAAATTCTGGGTCATTATTTTATTACTAAATTACCTAATTCTGCCCAGATTCAGAGGCCTAGAATGCCACTCAGACTTTTGGCCGGTAGGACTTCTCTCTTGTCTCTCGTTGCTGTTTTATTATTTTTTTTTAAAATTACAATAATGGTAAAGATCACGGCAGAATTGTGGGGGAAAAAAACTTAAAATTCTACCTCAATTTGGAACCCCAGGTTTCCGTAATTCTTACAAAGTGCAACAGCTTGCCACAGAGTGAGCGTGAGATTAATGGACGCTGTGTTCGCTCCTCAGTCTCATCGTTTGTTCCTTCGACAGAAAAATCTCAACCCAACCTGTTGTGAACACAACGTGGGTTTAGATTTGTTTTTGCTTTCACCTCGCAGTTCAAGAGTTCCGTGACGCTGCGAAATCTTGGGCAAGTTTCCTTACTCCACACACATACACACACACACACACACACATACACCACACACACACACCACACACATACACATACACACACAAACACACACAATCCATCAAAAAAAAACACAATAATAAAATAATAAAATTGGTCATTTCGATCCATGACTGTTTGTTTGGGGGAGGGAGACGCTGCCGTGCGCAATTGGCTGCTGCGTTTCGCCCACAAATATATATACAGTCAATTCACTTTACAGTATATTCTGCGAAGCGCTTTGAGACATCGATAAGATGTGAAAAGCCCCTATATCAAATGCAAAAGTTATTATTCTTCTTATTTTTCATTCGCCACGTTGCACAACAGGAGAAATTATCACTGACACTTGAGTATTTGTGTCTGTGATGGATTGACACTGTATCAAGCGATGAAATATGAATAATTGAAGAGTGGGGGGTGGAGGGGGGTGGGGGTGGAATTTTCCCCTTGGAATTGGATCTGGAAGTGTTATGTTTGGATCGAGAGCTGTATGTAATCAGAAGTGAGTAGGAAGTGAATTGGGACATTGGAATTCCCAACGTCGGCTCTGAGCTGTGCTTGGTTGGATCAGGAATTTTCATGTCTATCGGGAGCTGTCTGGGCGTGAATCCAAGGGTGCCTGTGCAGCTTAAAAGGTGAAGTAATTTACTATAAACGTTAGCATTTGTGGTCTTAACAGTCGGGGAACTGTGTACTGCTGCAGAACTGAGGGGATAACAGCAAAGACGGAGGGAAAAAATATCGAGGCAGCCATGTGTGATGGAATGGAAGGTTGTCTCACAGTAAATTTAGATTCATGTCCACAACAACAACAACAACAACAACTCACATTTGCATTTCTAAAAGAAGTGGAGGGGGAGGGAGGGGAGGGGAGGGGAGGGGAGGGGAGGAGAATTTTTTTTCACTCAGCCGGTTGTTGGAATCTGGAATGCATCGCCTGAAAAGGCGGTGGGGGCCGATTCGATAATGACTTTTAAAACAGAGGTAGACGTTTATTTGGGGGAGGATGGGTTTGCGAGGTTTATGGGGGAGAGAGGGAGAGAGAGAGACGGGGAGTGGGTTTGAGTTGCTCTTTTCAAAGAGCCGGCACAGACTCGATGGGCCGAATGGCCTCCTTTTGCGCCATAAAATTCTATGATTGTACAAGTTGGGAGTTCCAAGTTGGGAGGATGTCCCAGAGCTCTGGACATGACACCGACGTTGCTCACTCTCTCTATCTCTGAGTAAATATCAAGTGGCCGTGTTACGTTCCGCATTGGGTTGTGAATTAATCCCTCAAATTATATCAACGTAGTGCTTTGAATTCCTCTCCTCTCCCCTCCAATGACCTAGCTGCCTCTTTACATCATCCATTCCTCCCAGGTCCCAGCTCCAGCTCCCCCCCCCCCCCCCCCCCACACCCCCCCCGCCCCCTACCCCCCCCCCCCACCCCCCACCCCCACCACAAATCAGCAAGTTGTTTGGTTGGGGTTGTAACTCACTAGACAGCTTCAATTGTAGGTTGTTTGCTTTTACGATATCAGCCCACGCCTCAATCGACCCTATTGAGCTATTTTGGCATTTACCTCAGTTTGCACTAACCACGCAGTTTCCATCTAAACTTTTTGGAAGTGTAATGATACTAATAATAATCCTTGCATCTGATATAGCGCCTTATCGCGTTGTCGAAATGTCTCAGAGCGCTTCACAGAATATACTGCAAAGTGAATTGACTGCGTATTTTGTGGGTGAAACATGGCAGCCAATCAGTCATATATTGTAACCAAATTATTATATTTTTAAGGGATTATTCCCCTCCCGGGAAAGCGATCTGCCATCGCCTCACAACCGGGTTCCTACTTACTGCGAGGTAAACAGAGCCGTGCGGAGTAAGGAAAACCTGTGTAAGGTTTCGCCCAGCCTGGGAATCGAACCATGTCCGCTGGTTTGGGAGGCGAGCGCTCTAATCGCTACGCTACCGGATGACGATCAGACGTGGTGAACTCTGTCGAAATTTCTCCTCCTTCCTCCTTAACCCAGTGACATTTAAGGCCGTTCTGACATTCCCGATGGCGTCCCGGCTGAGATAGATAGGCTTGCTCAGGAACTGGATCCTGTGGCTTTCTTGACCTGCAATCCTCTCAAAGGTTAATATTTGTATAAGCTTCGAAGTATATGTGTCTGACGCGTTACATAAGCTAACTAACCCAGCCACCTTCCCGCGTCTCTCTCAGTAGTGGTTCTGCACACACACACACACACAGCTATGTCAATATGTTGACGTGGAAGTTTATTTTTAATAGTTAAGGAACCAACACCTTTGTGGGGCTTGTTCAGAAAGATGATAATTTTGATAGTAAATATTTGGGGGGGGGGGTTTTCAGGGGATGGGATAGGTGGGGGGGAGGGGGAGGAGGGGTGTTGAAGTGGTGGGGGGGTAGGGAAACATGTTGGTTCATTGAGTGAAAGACCCTAGTTCTGGGAAAGATAATTGTCTGGCCCTCAAAAGGACTAGTTGTTGGAATGAGGAATGTGGAGCTCTCTCTAGCATCGGTCACACTCAGAGAAAACCCTACGCGCCTCTCCTCTCCTCTTCCAACGAGACTGACAACTAGGATTAAAATTGGAACTGTCCATCTCTCCAAGGAGGTAATAATAGCTGCTGTTAGAAACAGAAAAATGGCACAGGAGAGGAGACAGCAGAGGAGAAGTGGCTGGTGGGGGGGCTTTCTATGTTTGAACAACAATTTATATAGCTATTTATATAGTTCGCTTCCTGTGGGCCAGCCTCTGGGAGCAGTGAATAAGTACAGCGAAGGCTTCAGCCGACTCCGAATGGGTGACTGGCGAGAATACGAGGCCGGACACGGATCCAACGGCGGAGTTTAGGATTCCGTTCAGACGCATCTCACGGCGTCCCGCGTAAAAATCACATGGACTTACCCCAACAAAAGCCCAAGTGGAAAATACGCAAAGCGCAAGCCATTTTTGTCCATTGAAGGCTGGATGGAGCACAAACGCAGTTTCCCACATATCAAACAAACACTTTCAGATGATTTATTCAGAGGGACCAGGTGTGAGAGCAGCTTTTTGTTTGGACAATCTCTCTCCCCTCACGTGCTGAGGAACATAAATTCCTCACAGAATTAGCCTTCGGACAATTGTCTGCTCACCCTACTCCAACCATCGGTGGTCGGGCTGTCAGCCTCTCTGCCCCCCATCCTTTGGAACTGTATTGCGCAGTCCCTTTGCCTAATCCCCTTCCTTGCCTCCTTCAAGGAATGTCTCAAGATCTTCCTCTTTGACTGCGCTTTAGGTCACCCTCCTACCCCCCTGTACCCTCCCCCCTCATCCCAAACCCCCAGTTTGGGTCCAGCATTTTGGGATGTCCTCCCAACATGAAAGGCAAGCGGAATTTGTTGTTTTCATCTCAAAATTTAAGATGGTGAGAAGCGTCTTATATTTAGTGTTAATTTGGATGTCAGTTCTTAATCAAGAAACTGGATTTCACAATCGAGACCCAAAAACAATCGCACAAACTTAGTAGTAATAATAATAATCCTTGCATTTGATATAGCGTTTTTCACGTCTTCTAGACTGTGTCCCAAAGCGCTTTGCGGAATATATTGTAAAGTGAGTTGACTGTATAAGACTTAAGACTTGCAAACTGCAAGCCTGAGGATTGACAGGCCTCTGAAAGCCTTTTTTTTTCCTACAGTTCCCCCCCCCCCCCCCCCCACCAAGCAGTGTTTGGCCTGTGTTACTTTGCCCTCAAGTGACATTCCCTGCCCTTGAGACAATAATGTATGAGCATTGACAGCCAGGGAGGCCGTTTGATTGGGAAGAGAATAACAGCTGAGACCAATCTTGTTCTCGCTCTGTTTGCGGCGAGGGCAGGAACCCTGGCTGAATCTCTTCTCCCTTTTACCCAGGGGGTGATGAGGCTAATTACAGACCCCCCAACCCGCTACACTGGCTCAGATCAGCTCACTCAGCCCAGCCAGGGATTCCTACCCTCTGGTTTACAATGACCTAATGATGTATTGGTGTCTTTAACATCCACCCAACGTGCAAGGGGGGCCTCAGTTTAACTCCTCATCCTCATCATGACCCACACTCTGACAATACAGCAACAAACAATAACAAAATGACATTTTGTACAGTGCCTTTCACGTCGGGAGGACTGAAATACAGCGCTACCCCAGCACTGAACTAGAGTGTCGACTAGACAACGTGAGTTCAAAGTCTAGTCGACACTCAACGCAGAGGTGAGTGCGCTGACCACTGAATCAGCCTTAATTTAACTTTAACATGGGAATACGTGCAATCTTCATGATGAATCTCTTATGATTGTGGAGTCCTGTAGCTCAGTAGTTTCAGCGGCTTGGGACCTCCTCCCGACGTGGAAGGCGTTATCCAAATGTCATTTAGTTGTCGTTGTAGATCACTCACCTGACAAACGCGAGACGTGCGTTCGATGCCAGGCAGGATGAAACATTGGGCAAGTTTCCTTACTCCACATGCCTGATAGCAATCCCTCAAAAAAACAAACAATAATAAATTGGTCGTTTCAATCCACGACTGTTTGCGGGGACGCTGCTGAGCGCAATATTGGTTTCACCCACAAACATACAATCAACTCACTTTACAGAATAATGTGTGATGCGCTTGGAGTCGTCTGGAATAGGTGAAAAGTGCTATATCAAATGCAAGATTATTAATATTTTTATTAAGGAATTTGGACTTCCATCAAGTCTTGAATGGGAACGAAATCACAGAAAGAAATGTACTGAAACAGTACATTTCTTTCTGTGATTTCGTTGCGTTGTTATTAGTTACCGGGTGTCCTAGTTATTATGATTGAAGGTGAGTTTTAGAAATCATCGCAAGCCTCCCCTGTGATTAGCCACCAAAAAGCATTCAACAATAGCTCTGAACAGTCAGGTTTTTTATTACACCAGAGACGGTGACCTACATCACATTGTGACTGAATTAAAGAGGTCACCCTTACAAACAGGATGAAAATCTTGTTGTGCAATTCGCAAGGCAATATTCTACTTACAGGTGAGTGTGAATGGCCAATATAATTATTTCACCCACAAAATATGCAGACAATTCACTTCACCAGTGGATCCTTTGAGACGTTTCGAAGACTTGATCCCTCGAAATTCGCTATCTCAAATGCAAGGAATATTCTTCTTACCATCACCAATTATTTTTAAAAGGAACTTGTAAAAAAAAAATTGAGCTCTTTTCTGAAGCCCATTTAGCGCTCTCTAAATGTGTGACACGGTTACTGATTTAGGCCAACCAGCAAGGCCTCAGGTTCGATGCCCAGTTTGCGCGGAGTTAATTAATGCCAGGCGGGGAGGGGCGCTGGCCGGGAGACTAACTTTGGCCTCAGTGTGTTTAAGGTGAGGGAAGCGAGGACTCACACCTCCTCATCACTGTCTAGCAAATTTGAGAGGTAGGTTCTGAGCGCGCATGCACACACATTTGTGGGATAAGGACAGGAATGGACAAAGCTGCAACCCTCCCCTCCCCTCCAAGGTTAAGTAGTCTGTTGACAGTGAAAGGAGAAATGAGCTGGAAACTTTCCGGAGACAAAGAGGCAAAAGCGAGAGAGAGAGAGAGAGAGGGAGGTGAAAAAGAACCTT
Organism: Hydrolagus colliei; assembly: GCA_035084275.1. Classification (NCBI taxonomy): domain Eukaryota; kingdom Metazoa; phylum Chordata; class Chondrichthyes; order Chimaeriformes; family Chimaeridae; genus Hydrolagus; species Hydrolagus colliei. Next base: position 16,812,235 of record CM068755.1, on the reverse strand, counting down.
CAAGGATTATCACTTGGTTTGCGAATCTTATCTCTTTGGCCTGGCTTGGCAAGTCGCATCCAGAACTGGCACTTCGCTTGTTACCAAGGAAAAATCCAACCCGATGGTGGGACAGACTTTGTAAGCTTATAAAGAGATATTAAGATTTATGCCTTGGGTTATGTGTTCGCTTACAAAATACACAGTCACTGCGCTTGTCCAGTCATGTCCACCTGTTATGAAAGGTCCTGGATCAAAAGCAAAGATTGTTTGTAGGATTATTAGAATAATAATAATAATAATCCTTGCATTAGATATCGCGGCTTTTCACATCTTATCGACGTCTCAAAGTGCTTCACAGAATGTACTGTAAAGTGAATTGACTGTATATATATTTGTGGGCGAAACGCGGCAGCCGATTGCGCACAGCAGCGTCCCCCCCACACACACAGCCGTGGATTGAAAATTACCAATTTTTATTATCGTGTTTTTTGGGGGGACGGATTATTATTAGGTGTGTGTGTGTGTGTGGAGTAAGGGAACTTGCCCAAGGTTTCGCCCTGACCTGCCTGGATTTGAACACAGGTCTCACGCTTGTAAGGCGAGTGATCTAACCACTGAGCTACAGGAGCTCCATTATGACGTAAAGCCACATCCACAGGATAGCACAAGCTAAGGTTTCTTTTGTTCCCTCTCTCCTTCCCTCTAATTCACCTGCAAAGGCAAGGTCACTATATTTGACAGTAATTACCTGTAAAGTACTTTGAGATGTTTCAACAATTGGTTGCTGTATCAATGATTCCCCTCCTACACTCTTTAAAGCACTGATTCACCCATCTTGGCGAAGTTTCGGTGGGCTAATTGGCTTTAAAAACAAACAGGACAAACCTGCTTTTATTTTTATTGAACATCCTATGTCCACCGCTAATAGAGAAGAACAGAGTCCCCTGGTTTGTATCCGGTTGCCATATCCCTTTACCATCATCCTACGTGAGACCCGTGTTCGAATCCAGGCAGGTCAGGGCGAAGCCTTGCGCAAGTTTCCTTACTCCACACGCCTGATAATAATAATCTCTCCCAAAAAAAACCCACAGTGATAAAATTGGTCATTTCAACCCACGCCTGTTTGTGGGGGACGCTGCTGTGAGCAATTGGCTGCCGCGTTTCGCTCCCCCACAAATATATACGGTCACTTTACACTTTACAGTATATTCCGTGAAGCGCTTTGAGACGTCGATAAGATGTGAAAAGCCGCGATATCAAATGCAAGGATTATTATTAACATCATCCATGAGGTCAGCTAACTGACCACAATTAAACCTATGATTTTCCTTGCCTGTAGGTTTCAATTCCATACCATTCCCAGCTGATCCATGGAAGGGGAAGATAAACTATCTTCCCTAACTATTACAGTATATAAATGCGCAAGTTATTGCTGTCGTGCTGTTTAAAGCCATAACTGAGGATGTCCACTGTTAACAAAAACAAATTACATTTGTGTAGTGCCTTTAATGTTCAATGTTGTCTTTCACTATGACCAAACAAAAACCAAGCATTTTACAATTGTTACCCTAGCAACCCAGTGCCATCATTGAACAGGATACGTACACTATCCAATTGGAATAATCTTCTTATCCATGGCAACCGCGGAGCCTATCTTTTTATTGAATAGTCATCTCACTCCTTCCATGACATCACTAGATGACACACCTTCTAAAGTAGGTTGTACTGTCCTGATTGTAATTGGTATCTGGAACCCCATGTGTTATTCTCTGTGCGAGAAATGCTTTCTGGGTTTTACTCCCATCTCTCTCTCTTGTTGTTGCTGTTGTTGTTCTCTATGCTCGTGCGCAAGGCTTGCTTGATAGGAATTTGAGTAATCTCATCGTCTTTTCATGGTCCTGAGTCGAGTGACCTTCTGACGCGTGTAACTGCCCAAGCCTCTCCACAAACGAAGAGCAAGGATGACTCGATCTTCCTTCCTCGATCTTCTCTCCAGTGAAAACAATCATCATCATAATAATAATACTAATAATAATCCTTGCGGTTGACATAAGCTTCTTATAACTGCATTGAGATGTCTCAAAGAACTTGACAGAATAATACATGGCAAAGTGGATTGACACGGCTACACACGGATGTATCCCACAAGCAGTCATAGATTTAATGACTTTTTTCTTGTGGTGGGGTGGGGTGGGGTGGGATCAAGTCTAAAGTCTAGCCTCTCCTTCTCTGAATCCAACCTTTCCCCCCATTTTTGAAGCTAATGGTGCCCTAAAATTCAAAGTTACAGTACAATAACTTATTTCTTCCAAAACGCTTGCACAATTACAACCAACTGACAGTTTCCACCCTGTTCATTATTAGTGAGTCATGCTGTAAAGAAGATGTTAGATTACAGGCAGGAGATGTTGAATGTCTTGCCCACCTCACAAATAATAGAGGGTGGAGGGAGGGAGGGTGGGGGAGGGGGAGAGGTGGGGAGATGGGGAAGGGAACAAAATCCGTAGAAAGTTTCAAATTGCTATTGATAATATCGACCTCACATGACTGTGTGCAGTGCTGAACTGAACCTAATTACTAATCAGATACTGTACTGTAGTGTACTGTACCTGGGGCCAAATTTGCCCTGTCTTGAGTTCAGCAAACAAACTGGAGAAGAACAGGAAAATTCTAAAAAAAACAGACACATTATCAGAGAAATACAGCCATTAATCCTATAGTCTTCTTGGAGTCACTGGCAGCAACGGGAATTGTGACGCGTTCGATTTGTTTTATTATTACGTGCCCTCCCCCCCCCCCCCCCCCTGGATTTTGCTTTACAAAATATGGTCATCCTAATTTTACACAGGGGTGGGGCTCTCAACTCGGAGTCAGAAGACTTTGGATTCAATCCCTCCGTTGAGACTCGGAATCGCACAGTCTAGGATGACACTCCAATACAGCCCTGGGGTGTGTGTTGCGTTGTCAGAGGCGCCGTCCTTCAGACTGAGACCTTAAAGCTCAGAAGCCGTCTGCTGCCTGTTTGGGTGGATGTTACAGATCCCACCGTGGCTCTCGTCGAAAAAAGCAAGGGAACATCTCTCGCACTCTCTCTCTCGCACTCTATCTATCTGTCTGTCTGTCTGTCTGTCTGTGTGTCTGTCTGTCTGTCTGTCTGTCTGTCTGTCCCGATAACTTGGCTGACAATCACGCACAGTAGCGTCCCCACAAACAGTCGTGGATTGAAATAACCAATTTTATTATCGTGTTTTTTTTTGGGTGGGGGGAGGGTTATTATCAGGCGTGTGTGGTGTGTGTGTGTGTGTGTGCGTGTGGAGTAAGGAAACTTGCCCAAGGTTTGGCCCTGACCTGACCTGACCTGCCTGGATTCGAACGCGGGTCTCTCACTGGCTTATAAGGCGAGTGTGTGAGTGGCTCTAACCCACTGAGCCACACCGGGACTCCAATCCAATGTCGCATTGGAACACACGGGGCCACGTGGTGCGTGTGTATGTGTGTGTTGGTGGGGAGACGAAAAGGAGGGAAAAAAAAGGCGGGAAGATTCAAAATGACAGTCGGTCGGTCACGTGAGCGGCGCGGCCGAGGGTGGGGGGTGGGAAGGAGGAGCAGAGGGGAGGGTGTCACGTGACTGGGGAGGAGCAGAGGGGGGGGGGCTTTGAGTGTGTCACGTGACTGGGGAGATGCAGAGGGGGGGGGTTGAGGGTGTCACGTGACTGGGCAGGAGCAGAGGGGTTTTGAGTGTGTCACGTGACTGGGGAGATGAAGAGAGAGGGGGGGGGGGGTTGAGGGTGTCACGTGACTAGGCAGGAGCAGAGTGGGGGGGGGGTTTGAGGGTGTCACGTGACTGGGGGGGAAGGCTGGCTGCTGCGCAGGCGCAAAGCGCGGGAAGATGGCGGACGGTGCGGAACTGAAGGTAATTCGCAGATGAATTTGGCTTTTGCCGGAGCGGGGCCTCGGCGGCTCCGGGTGGCGGGTGGGAGTGGGTTCCCCCTGACACGGGAGGGCGGCAGGCGGCTCCCGGGAGAGGCGGCGGCCCGGGGAGAGGCCCGGAAAACACCTCCGAACTTTCCCTTTTCGACGCGGCGGCTGTTGACAAGTTATTGTTGTAGTTTTTTTCTTTCTCTGTCTCTCCCTCCTCTCCTCTCTCTGTCTGTCTCTCTTCTCTCTCTCTCTCCCTCCTCTCTCTCTGTCTATATCTCCGCTCTCTTTCTGCCTATCTCTCTCCTCTCTCTGTGTTTATCTCTCTCTCCCGTCTCCCTGTCTATCTCCCCTCCTCTCTCTGTCTCTCTTCTCTCTTCCCTCTCTATCTCTCTTCCTCTTCTCTCTCCTCTCCCTGTCCATCTCTCTCCTCTATCCCTGTCTATCTCTCTCCCCCTGCCTATCTCTCTCCGCTCTCTGTTCTCTCTTCACTCTCCCTCTCTTCCTCTTCTCTCTCTCCTCTCAGTCTCTCCTTCCCTCTTACTGTCTCTCTTCCCTCTTCCTCTCTTCCCCCCCCCCCTCTCTCTCTCTCTTCCCCCCCAACGTTCTCCTCAAACCTCAGCCGCCGCTTGTGTGAAGCGAAGTTCACTTGACAAACATGACCTTCCTCCCCCCCCCCCCCCCCCCCGCGGGGGTGGGGTGGGTGGGGTGAGAGGGGAGGGGGTGGGAGGGAGAAAGCCCCAGCTGGGAAGGTGGGGGTGGGATGGGAGAGATCGGAGATACATATTCTTGTTTTTTTAATTTATATCTTTGAGGGGTTTGATTTCTGTCGAGGGTGTGAGGAGGAGGAGTGGGGTGGGGGGGGGGGGTGTTTGTATATAAGTGAGAATGTGTTTCCTCACCCTTTCACCCCTCCCTCATCCTACTCTCTCTCTCATCTTCTCTTCCCCTTATTTCTCTCAGATCTTCTTCCCCTCTCTCTCATCTTCTTCCCCTCTCCTCTCTCTCAATCCTCCACCCCACCCCCCTTCTTCTCTCTCATCTCCCTCTTCTCTCATCCTCTTTCCCCTCTCTCTCTCTCTCTCATCCTCCTCTTCTCTCTCATCCTCCCCTTCCTTCCTTCTTTCTCTCTCATCCTCTCCTCTTCCTTCCCTCTCTCTCTATCTGTCTCTCTCTCTCTCTCTCATCCCCCCTAAAGGTCTTGGGGGAAAGTGGGTCTGACTGACCCTGGCCAGCGTCTCATTCACTTACTCTCTCCACCGCCCACCGGGGTCACACTCACTCAGCTCAGGATGATGGCCATTTGTATGTGTGTGTGTGTGTTTTTTTTTGCCTTTTGCTTTTTATATCCTGCCATTGTTTCTTCCCTCATTCCTCCTCTCTCCCTCCCCTCAACCCCTGCATCTCCACTCCCCCCCCCCCCCCCACCCCCTCTTTCTCTCTACCGACCTCTTCACTTAATAAGTTTACACACCCACTTATTTCTTCTTCTTACTAATTTCCTTCCTCTACTCCCTCTTTAATTAGTAAAATTAAAAATCGAGGAAAACCTCGCTCCCCCTCCTTCCCAACCCTGCACACCCCCTTCCCCTCGCATCCCTTGCCTGGTGATTGGGGGAAGATTGTTTATCTGTCGGTTTGTTTTAAGTCCCACGCTGGTTTCACTCTTCTCTGGCATATTTTAAACCCTTCTGTTGACTGGCTGGCGGTACCGCTATGTTAAAAGCATCCAAGGTTCAATACGTAGGTGGATATATTTTGTGGTGGGGGGGAGAGAATAGTTTCTCCCCATCATCATCACCACCATATTCAAAACGTGTGTGGGTTTTTTTGGCTTTAGACATATGTATATCTATCTATACATATAAAAAAATATAAAGTGGTTCGTGTTTTGGGGAGGTGGGCAAATAAAGCTTTTGCTGTAAAATCTTATCATAGCGTTTTGCCTATGGAGTATTTGTAATTACTGTACAGTATATGCTTTTGAGGCTTAAAATAAAAGTGAGCCTGGAAATGTTTTTTTTTAAATTATAAAATGACAGACGAAAGTGCGTTTCAACGCTTTTTTAAAAAAATCTGAAAAAAAAATAATAAAACATTGCATAAAGTGAACGTTTGAAATGTGCAGTTTGTCATGTGAATTATTCTTTTTCGTGTACATACCTGATATATGTTTCGAATTGGTTTGTGGTTGATTTCATGGTGGACTCGAGCTTGTTTTAAGGATGGTGCAGTCAGAAGTTGCAGTTTTAGTCCCAGCTGAAATGTAGGTTCCACAGTACAGACCCTGTCGAAAATATTTGCAGCTTGCTTTTAGCTAGATGATGATAGAATGGATATGATTTGTGATAAATTAATCTTTTGAGTGAATGCCAGATTTGCAAAAGTAATCTAATTAATGGGGCTTTAGTACAGTACTTTATTTTAAAACTTACCCGGCTAATGTGAAAAGCCCCCATATTGTTAAGCCTGCATTTTTTATTGTAGGAATTGATTTTTCAAAACGTTGCATCCGTATATCATTTAGTACCCTGTGTTTGGCTTGTGTTGGGATTTCTGACCCAGTTCTACTGTGTGCCACAAGTGTCATTTACTCATGTCCATGGTTGTGGGGAGTTCAGTGAAAATAAGATTATAATACGTTAGGTGAATAGAGGAGGGGGTACTGATGATATGCCCATGTTGCTTTGGGACGTCTTCCCGACGTGAAAGACGCTCTAGAAATGTAATTGTGTTGTTGTTGTTGCTTTCTTTTCTATTGCAGGCTGGGGAGGGGGGTGGCAGTATAAGGGGAAAACAGAATCAACAGCTTCACAGCAGGGACTTGGGTGGTACATTGATCTGACAAGCAGTCCTTTTGTACCCGTCCTCAAATCTACACTGGACTGACTGACTGAATGTCACTTTTTCCTCCCAGTTGTAAGCGTCCTCTATGGAATGAGTTTTGGCAGTTTCAGCAGTGGCAGGTTCTTGGCATAAAACAGCTGTAATTTGGCACTGACTCGTTAAAACTATTTCCATTTCCCGATACTGTACTAACATATTGTATCTTGGTCAGCCTAATTGTCCAAATGCAAAAAAAATAAAATATTTTTTAATGAAAGACATAAGTAAGTCGGTAGTGATGTTCATTAATTTTCTAATGTTTCGCCCACAAATATACAGTCAATTTTCCTACTCTCCTTCCCCTGACACCTCTCTCCCCCTGCTCTGGTCCCTACCTGACTGTTCAGCGCCTTGGGACGTCCTCCCGATGTGAAAGGCACTATATAAATGGAATATTGATTGATCGATTGAATGTCAGCATTGTTTAATCTGGGTTATTTTAAGTCAAAGTGTGTTCTTCCTTGTTAAGGTGTTGGATTTTTTAAACCCAAAATTAGAAGAGTACAAATTCTAAACAGAGTTTCAATACTTCTGGGAATTGCAGAGTTTGATTTCCCTTAATCATAAATTCCTCACCCTGTTTGAGAAATTTGCAATGAACAACAAGCCAAAATTTAAACTCTTTGAGATGTTCCTTCTAGCGCTGTTCCTTTAAGAATATATTTGCTAAGACTGTGGGAATTCTGGAGGTTAGCAAAAAAGACATAAACCAAATTATGGCATATATATGTACGTATGAGTCTTAATCATAACCAAATCCTTAATGTGTTTCTTTATATTAAATGCTTCTTAATTTGTATTTGAAAATTGGTTTGACATTGGTTTGATACTGCAAATTTATTTTTAATAATATTTTGGCAGTTAAAGCTGGAACTGGTGCAGAACCCAGCTTTCGTTCCTTGAATTAATACTGTGTATTTTTAAAAATAATTATATATATATATATATATTTTAAAAAGCAGCCTGAATAATGTGGCTCTGGAGAAGTAGAGTGTCAGTTACAACAAGGGCTGTCCTTAGTGGTTGGTAAATGTTGGCAGTTGCGGCTATCTTGTATCATTGCTTTGTAGTGGCAAATGTGAGCCAAATTATTCCCCCCCAAAATCTCTATTGTAAACAAAATGATTTGAATTTGCTTGAGTGGACTTGTTGGCAGCTTTTCAAGTGGTTTTGAAGGGGATATTATAGCTTGCGTTTCATTCTCTCTTTTACGTTAGTCTGAAAAGAACTTAAAAATAAAATAAGAAAAGAGAATAGAAACTTTAAAAAACTGTGTACGTGTGCTTGCAGGTGTCTGTATGTGTGTGTGTGGTGCTTTATTTCTGCCCCCTCCATCCCCCGCCCCTTCCCCGGACAGTTTGAGGCAAGCAACCAGCTTCAGGGATTGTTGGGATCGAAGTGTGAGGCAGCTGGTGGGCTGTTTTTGCTGCCTTTTGCCATGTTTTTTTTTTCTTTTCCTGTTATTGAAACTGCCATTCACTCTAGCTGAATCGCTGCCTTCTGGGCCGAAAAAAAAAATTCTTATAAGAATTCTGCCGTGTAAGAGTGGGCCAGTTTCACAAATAGATGCTTATTGGCTTGCAATACTCGAATACAGTGGATGTAATAAGACCGTTTTTACTCTTTACGGAGCGAGTAGAGCACTGGAATGGGGGTCTTCAATGTTCTCTGCTGACAATGCAGACTTGGTAGTGCTTAGAGACGCTGGTTGTTAGGTGGGTCAGCATGTGGTACACGCATTCTCCTTCATCCCCCCTCCCTCCCTCTCTCTCTCTCTCTCTCCATATCATAAGAAAATGTACTCACACTGAAGATGGGTGTATCCACTGAGTGTTGGAATGATGGCAGCCAGAATCCATCACCCGAAGGGTGGGTTTGGAAACTCCTACTTTCTTAAAACTCCGGTTATTTAATGGATTCGGGGAGTTTTTTCGTTTTTATTCTCCATCCAAATCCAATTAATTGGCAACTAATTTCAGTTGGTTGTAGGACCTTTACTGACGCAAATTAACCACCGCCTTAATTTAACATTCGCTTCTAATTAATGTCAGCCGGGTCCTTTCGAATCTTATTTCCGTGGAAGGTCAGTGGTGGCTACCCTGGTTGATGTGGAGAGTGCACAGAGCGACTACAGCTAAACCATTCGCAAGAGTTCCTGGTTCCAGCTCTCTCTCTGTGCATTCTCGTCAAGAGCTGTCTGACCATTTTACGATTATCCTCTTTGTGGGAGGTGATGGGAGTGGGAGGAGGGGGGGTGATGGCGGGGGGGGGGGGGGGGTGTTGAGTTGTCTCCACGGCAACGTGCCTGGCTAAGGGAGAGAGTGGAGAGTGCCGAGGCAATTCTCTGTGGTGGGTAGTTCTCAGCGATCCAATATCCAAGCCGGGACTGATCTCTGCATTACTCCAGGGGGCTTGATTGACCAGCATTGCTTGTATCATTTCTGTGGGCTTGGCATGATGGACGTGTCACTGGAGGATGGAACTCTCGCACTCATCTGCTGATAATCCTGCAACCAATCTTTATCGAGTAGGGTTGTTGGGAGAAGCAGCTGGAAGTTTTACAATAAATAATCCCTCGCGTTTGATATACAGCGCCTTTCACATCAGGTAGCCGCCTCGGAAGTGTTTCGCAGGATTTACTGTGAGGTGTAGTGACTTGTGTGTTGGCTAATTCACTAGGAGAAAAAATGTGGGGCTTGAACCAATACCCTTTTGACTCAGAGGTGAGAGTACAGTACTACTAACTGAACCAGATGTCATTTTACAGCTTGTGTTTATGATAATAATTTGGAAGGGGTTCCTCAATTCTGTGGTTTGAGACATCCTCTCGATGTGAAGGGTGATATGATATACAAATGTAATGTTGTTGTTGTTGTTCTCCCAATCTGTTTCCCCCCCCACCCCCCTCCCCTCCAATAAGGTGACAAATTGTAGAATCCAGAACTGGCAATGAAAATGGCTTCTGTGAATTAAAAAAAAAAAAAAAAAAATTCTGTGAGCTTGCTGGGATTGAGGCTCCTTAAGCAAAGGGTTTCTGCCGTTGCCAGGCTCCTGGATGATCAAGTGCCTGGCACCTACAGAAAACCTTCCACCCACCCCAAAAATAACAGTTTTGAAATTATTTCTTCCAACATGCTGCAGGTAAGGATACTTTAACCCCGCGTGTTGTGATTCTTTTCTTTAGCCTATAGCTTACCCGTGGTCAGGAATGTTTAATTTATGTACCCGTGCCACTGACCTCTGTTACAGTTCAGTAATGGGCTGGAACTCACAGATGAATTGTGGGGGTCAGTGACCTGAATACACCAATCACTTGTTTCTGAGGTTGAACTCTGCTGGGAAAACTCGAGGCATTCATTTTTTTTTACCAACGAATGGTATTGGATGACTTAAAAATGCGCAACTGCCTATAGCATATAGTCCTTGTCCAGCCAGGGCAGCACTTGCCTGTCATGCCTTTGACTTGCAGGCTTGTCGAGTACATTGCTTGCGACTTCAGTCCTGCCTGGGATTACTGTGGATATATCTGGCTTACGATCCCGTTCTCGTCTGAAATCTTCCATTGTGGTGAAACTTGCCCTATTTACGGGGCCAGGTTTGATGACGACGGACGGTTAAGCTGTGTAATGCGCTGGTTTTCATTGGCGACCGAGGCCTGGGGAAAAAGGGCAGCAAAGGAAACTGAATCGTTGGCTGGTGTCTCAATTCTCGTACCAGGAGTGTTTTTATTTGCCTCTGGTGTTGTTGGTGGTGCTATAAAAAGGATTGTTTGCTGGATTTCAATTTCAGAGGGGGTAGCAGGCCCGTTTCTTTGCTACCGGTAACAGCCTCGTGATATAAAGGAGGCACAAACAATCACTAACTTCATTTTATGTATGGAGTTTAGATAAATCAGTTATTGTACCACTCGTTTTAGACTCTCGGGTGATGGTTATATGAAGGCAGCTGAGTATGGAAGTTAACTTTTTAAATAACGTGGTCAGGACGGCTGAGACTATTCAATCCCTTTCATGTATGAAGTGAGTAAAAAGTACAGTGGTTAATATAATAATGTTCATTTGATGTAGTGCTTTTCACGTCGTCTCAAAGTGCTTCACAGAATATACTGCAAAGTGAATTGACTGTATACTTTATGGGTGAAACTTGGCAGCCAATTGTGCACATATACAATTAATAAATAAGTGCTACATATATTGTACAGGCAAACTGTCCAAGCAAACTGTTTGTTCAAGCAACCAGTCCCCCAGGACCAGCTGGACAGCCCAGTTTGCACTACCAATAAAATTACATTTTGGTCATGTCGGAAGAACATCCCAAAGCCCTCAAAACAAAAACAGAAATGGCTGAGAACTCTCAGCACCATCTATGGAGAAAGGAAAAGTGAGTCAACGTTTCGGGTCCATGACCCTCCATCAGAACTGGCCAGTTCTATTATTAGAGCAGAGCAACTCAAGGGATCATTCTTGTGGGAATGATTTACATATGTACCTACATATTCCATCCATTTCTATTCTCCCATTGCATTTCAACACTACTTAAAGCCATAAGACTTCAGATTTTGTCATCAGTCATTTCCGATGTATTTAATTGAAATACATTTTCTAAAATGCTTTTTAGAAAGTAAGGTTATACAGTATAATGTTTGATTAATCAACTTCTATCACTCCTTCTAAGGTCTGTATCTTAATCATACAGATCAATGCCCAGGTCCCAAATCCATATTGACTTTCATGAAAATCAGTTTAGCTCACTTGTATCCATTCCATGTTTCCCCAACCTAGTGTTTGCAAATGGGTTTGATCAAGGAGAAGATTGGGTAAGTGATAAATGGAGAAACTTAAAATGAACTACAGCTTTCAATGTCCCATTTGTATATTTTCTCATTTGTTTCCATGTTGTGTCTTTTCTTCCATATTTCTGTGTAGTTCTCTTGTTTTTGACTCTTACATTTTAATGCTCACTGAAAGTGTATCTATTGTGCTGGTGCAAAAATTAAATACTTTAGAATTAATACTTTGGAAGGAATTAATAGGAGTAACCAAAGCAATCAGGATTTCAAGGCCATAAGTAGTGACTAGTTAGTTCATTGATATTGCCTTGGGATATCCTCCCAACATGAAAGGTGCTATATAAATGCAATTTGTTGCTGTTGTGCCTTATTACTAGGGGGTGGGGGAGAACTTCTTCAGTCATTGATAAACATTGTGTTGAGGGTCATGTACCTAGGCTAGGAGGATTACTTACATATACGGGATTGATTATTTGTCACCTTATTGTCAATTGTTTCTTTATTGCTTGAATTGGTATTATGTACAACACAGCAGAGCTTGCATGAATGTTATGCATGGATTTGGCTTGAATGATTGGCCTTTGACTTTCCATATTTTATGCTGCAGATTTGTTATCCCAGAGCAATAGAATATTTGTGCGCGCTGTAGTTTTTTTTGGAAAATACATGAAATGTTACGGCTTTCGTTACTATTCGCCCAGATTGGAGTTGATGTGTATAGATCAGCCAAGGTCTGATAGGAAGGTGGAAGGGGCTCGAGGGGCTGAAAGGCCTCCTCCTATTTCGATGCCCATGAATAACATTTTACTGATCAGAATTCTGATTTAGACTGCCTGTGAAATATGTATACAGTATTAACTTTTAAATTGCACTTTCACAGATCCGTGATGTGTGGAATATATGACTCATTGTTTTTGCATTGCCTGCGACTTGTTTTGCTCAGGGTGCTTACAGGATTTCTATTCAATCAATAAGGTTTTTTATAAATATCTTTTTGAGCTGGGCAATTTAATTATTCCAAGGAGAAGAAGGGAATTGGGAGGAGGCATTTGTGAAAGTCATTTCAAATCTGATTATTGAAGGTTCCTCCCCCATCCCCCAAATTGACCATTGGGTTGTGAAGCTGGGTAGATAGTGACCACAGTTTTGTTTCATATCAAACGGTAATAATTAATTTCCTAAGCATTACAATAATTTTCCAATGGACTGGACTGCAAGTGGAAACGATGGGTCCTCTACTTACTCTATGCTGTGGTGTCAGGTGTTTACTGAGCAAAGTGGTTTCCTGTGCTGGAGTTACCCTAATGTGTGTGTACCAGGTAGCAAAGGGGTTTACATTAGCCAAGAGAGTTGTGGGTGAGAGGGTTTGCTACGGGACAACATTAAAAATAACTTGGGTTCAGGCTATCAGATGGTTCCTAAATACATTTTTTTTTTTTGCTTTTGACAATTTTCTCACATTTATCCTGAAGATACTGTATATGAATAGTTTTTTTTTCTGTTTCATTTTCTTTCTACAGCGTTACACAAGCATTGGTCCCTGTCTAGTATCTCAATTCAGGGCCTCTTAAAGATATGGTCATAATTGCAGGCTATTCATGAAAGCTGGCATTGAGCTAAGCCTGCCTGATCCTGCCATCATTCGATGTCCCTACAACTTTATATTGCCCTCTCTTACTCAGGGGCTCAATTATGGTGTTCCCTACTGCTGATGTAGTTGAGTTTGGGTAACGGCACAAGCCAGGTTTAGGATCTTCCCAGTTGGTATGGTTCACCTACTCGCTGTATTTTCTAGAAGTGCCATTTTTAAGAACAGGTTTGAGTCTGCCAAGTAGTTACTTGTGAAGTTCTCTAAATACAGTTCTCCAGCCCTGCGATTCTGAGGTCTGTTGACATACAGGTCTGAAGTGGAATCCTGGCTCAGGAAATTGGCTTGAATGGAGTTTGTTTTCTTAAGAGAATTTGATTGAATTGACTAACTGAGATATGTTTGGATTTTACGGGGAAAAAAAGCTTCTACTGTATCCAGTTTATATTGATAATTTGATTCACCTGGGTCTTATTTTAATGTTATTCATTATAACAGCTAGCTGTACTTTCCAATCAGGTCTTGTTTAATTTGAACATCTTGCCCTATTTTAATGCTCTTTGAATTCAGCCTGTAGATTTGTTTATTCAATGTATGGTAATAATCTAGATAGATTGAATGTAACGATTACATTTCCTTCTCATCCAAATGTACCTCAAATTAACTGGCTACTCTTTTCATTTCGGGGACCACAACCGTTACAGATTACTTTATACAGAGCTTTGAGATGTTATTCTAGATGAGGTGCAATATAAATGCATATTGTAATGAATGGTAATATGTCCCTGCCTGGGAATATGTAGGAAGTACACTGCATTGTGTTCTAATCGGTTTGCCAAAGAGCTCAGGAAGCTGTGGGCAGATGTTGACAGGCTAGAGCGACGGTCAGATTTGTGGACGATTGCATTCAATACAGAAAATGCAACATAGCGCATTTGGGGAGAAAGAATAGGGAGTGGAATTATACCCTGGGTGATGGAATCCTCGGTGAAATAGAGGAACAAAGGGATCTTGAAGTAGAAATCGAATAGTTTTAATTCTGAGATTACAGGTTGGGAAGGCTAGAAAGAAGGGGAATCGGGATTTATGTGCAGAGTGTAAATATAAAAGGAAGGATAGTGCAGATGGATCTGTAAGACATTGGTTTGGCTGCAGCTGGAATATTGTGGGCAGTTTGGGGGGAGTTTGAGGTTATTGAGTGAATATTCGAGCTATGGAGAGGGTGAGTAGATTCATAAGAATGATGCTAGCAATAGGTAGTGGGGTCTGGATGTGAGGAAAGGTTAGAACTGTTGTTGTTATTGTTGGTGCAGAGAAGATTGAAGGGTATTATTGAAGTGTTTAAAATAATGAAAGCATTTCAGAGAATTCATCATGGAAAACTCTTTCCACGGTAGAGGATTGAAAGCCAAGAGGGTATGACTTGGAAGGTTGAGATGGTTGTCAGGGTAAGGAATAATTTGCCAGGGTTGGCTCTAAGGGTAAAAAGTTGATTGGGACATTCTCCTGACTTGAAAGGAACCATATAAATGCAATTTGTTGTTCTCATTTATGGATTCTGCAATATTCCTGTTGATTTATGGAAATAATTTGAAAATTGATTAACAATCTAGCCGCGTGTGTGATGCATTCAGATGTTATCTAATATGATTTTAGATTTTTTGGGGGTCAGATTCTGACTTTCAGTATGCGTTAATAACTCTGCACTTTGTAAACTAATTGCTTGTAAGGATTACATCTAAAGGTAACTATTTCATATCCTAGCTGTGTAGTTAGTTATATGTCAGGTTCAGTACAATGTAAATGGGAAGAGTGGGTGTTGAAGTCTACCCGCTTCACTTATAATAATAATAATAGATAATACTCCTTGCATTTTGATACAGTGCTTTTCACATCTTCTACGCAGGCAGTATAGTCTCAAAGCACTTCACAGAATATATTGTAAAGTGAATTAGCTGTACATTTGTGGACGAAATGCAGCAGTCAGTTGCGCACAGTAGCGTCCCCACAAACAGTCGTGGGTTGACTTATCACGTTACTATGGAAAAATGAGATCCGATCAAGGAGTAATGTCAGATACTGAATATACAGTATAATATGATTGTCTAAGTAATAATTAGGTAACAATCTGATTTATTGAAATGGTTGGGTTTCTAGAATATGGGACCTCCTGTCATGTCTGTGCACTGAATCTGTGACTTGCCAAAAGCAGCTCAAATTTTTTCCATGCAATGTGTGATCACGTTGACGGAGAGAGAATGGTAGCATGTGGTTTAAAAATAGTATGTTGAAAATACTCCCAAATAGTACTTTGGTCTATTTGTGACTTCCTCTCGATCAGAGCTGGCTTCCAGTAAGTGACCTTCTGATTGATTGCGGTGGAGGAGTGGGCAGGTAACAATTCAATCTGGTAATTTATAAAAATTGTATTTTACAGAAAGTGAGTAAATTTACAATTGGTAATGAAGCAGCTATCAAGGCTCATGGAAGGATTCCTGTAAGTTAGCAATAGCCACGACTTGCAAGTTGTCTAGCGATAACAGTACCTGTCTCGTGCGCTTCAAATTCTGAACTGGTGGGCTAAGGAACAACTTGAATTTATAATTAATCTGCATAGAACGGATTTATTGAGCTCAATTTAGTAACAAAGATTATGCTTAAAAAGTCAAGAATTCAGCAAGAATAGTACTGTACTGCTTCTTATATTTCTAGTAAATACTTACTCTGGAGCAAATTGTACTGCTCTACACAATAATGCGATAGGCTTTAAAACTATCTGATTTATTGGAATCAATATGCATGTTGTACTTAGCTGAATGGTTTATCGATGGTGAGAAAGATGGGGTCCTGGATCTTTAGCAGCACTGCATTGAGACATGGTTTCTAAACCTGGTTTTAAATCTGTCTTTATGAAAATTAAAAATGACTATATACAGTAGTTGGTTCAATTTGCTAGTTTTCGGCCACGTTGGAAGAGTTTTCTTGTGGCGGTGGAGTCAACGTTATTACCTCTTCAAAGCGTCATGATGGTGTCACGTAGAACCGCTGCATGTTGTACATGTACTTTGAATGCCTGCACTTTGAATACTTAAATAATTTGGCCCACAGTGCCAGCACTGACACGGTGGGCTGAATAGCCTCCTTTTGGTGCTGTAAAATTGTATGGTTCTACAAAAACTCACTTGGGAAGCTAGATTTCACATGGGTATTATTACATAGTGACAAAGAGAATTTCTTAAAGGTGACATGCCACTTTGGAAATATTCGAGCCTCATAGCTGGACCTTACTCTGTGTGTGTGCGTGTGTGTATGTGCGTGTGTGGAGGATGTTATCATTTCATAGTCTGAAAATAGCTTCTTTATGATGAGATCCGATCTATTAAATAATGAAATCTAATAAAATATTTAACAATTTTTTTTAACATATCTTATCTAAATCAGCTCCTTTTTATCTTCCAATAACCCTTGGTAAGTATGTGTTCCTTTGTCCGAGTGGCTGTTCTACCTGAGCCTTAAGGACGAGTCAGTAGGGAGGGCAACACAGTTTGAACCCTTATCCCTGTCTGTGCCCGGCTCCCAGATGTGTAGTTTCCAGCAGTGTTCTCCGGATGCTGATTGGCAGTAGTAATCCTGGATGTTTTATTTCCCCATCTTAGGTGCTAAGGCGTTAATTGTGTAGTGCTCAGTTGCTGCTCTGAATGAGATCAGTTAACTCAGCATGGAAGAGATCAGGAACCTAGCACCTCATCCTCTGGTCCTCACTGCACTGATGCTTTGCCCACTAGGCCATTGGGAGACTTGAGTTATTTTTTAAATTTAAAACAAACAGGGTAGTAGTGCTTTCTGCTGTCGTGCTACAGCATGATGTGTACATACGTACATTTGTATGTACACATAGAGGGGGGGGGGGGGGGGGGGGGGGGGGGGAGAGAAATGGTCTCTCAGGTAATAAGTAGGTCATGTAGGTCAGGTAATAAGTAGGTCATGTAGGTGAGGTAACAGTGTTTTATGTATCCAATGACCTTGAAGCGTTTCTGCTGGCATCTCTCTTCCACATGGTGACTGGGGGAGTTAAGCCTGTGTTTTTTTTTGAAAAAAAACACACAGCAGATTAAACCCTTGATGTTCATGTATTTGGAATGCTCTGGGATTCAGGCAATGTTCCCTGGATCCTTGAGACCCACAGATATAATCTAAATAAAATCACTCTCTCTCAAACTGAAAAAGCCCTCGACTGTCTTCCAATGGACCCAATGAAAATACTCATCTAACTGGATTTGACATTTGTAGTCTGACATTACTTGTAGTGGATGAGTTATTCCTGTACCTATGAAATTTGGCATGTAACTACTAAGAGATCAAATAGCTCCCAGAGCGGGGGCAAAGGGTAGGACAAAATTTAATGTAAAGTTCATTAAATTGATTTCTGAAGGGAAGGAAAAGAGTGTTCAATTCTTGAAGAAGGGAACGGAAGTAAAATCTTAAAGGGCAGTACAAATATTCTAGCCGAACAGTACACATCAATACCGAATTTGGTTCATAATTTGCCCAAAGCAAATTGATCTTTCCACCAGTAATATTTGTAGGCAGAGTGTGTCCTTAAGTGTTCATACCATTATCCCCCTCTTTATTGAAATTGCATAACAAGTATTCGTTCAAGCAGTCTGATTTTCTTCTCCTGTTTTCTATTTTACTTGAATCAGTTTACATAGACTTGGACAGCTTTATCCCTGTTTGTTTGTTGTGATTTAACAAGTCATTTGGATGTGGTCCAGGAAAATAAATTGGTTTCTGTCCTTTTTACTAGTTTGACTAAATCCAATGCCATTAGTCAAAAACACTGGGCACAGACAAGCGAATGTAATCTGCCCCTTCAAAGGAAATTGTAAAGCAACACAGACTCATGTAGACTTTGAATATCTCGGTTAATGTCAGCCGCATTCTTGAAGAGATTAAAGCTTGGTTTTGGTTTCCTTTTTAAAGATGTTTAGTATGTTTTTTTTTTTAAATCTCTTGCGTCTTCCCAAGATAAGTCTTGTAGCTGCAAATTTTGTTCTGCCCTTGATTTATCATAACCTGTAATTCAAAAATAGTGTTATTTCCCCGAGCATCCTGTTTTTGTTTGTATGTGTATATAGGAAGTATTTGGATTACCGAGAAACAGTTGAGCAGTCCTGGGAATCTCCCTAGAAGTAGCATACTTGTGTTGCACTTATTTTACAGAACTTCCGTCGATGTGCAGGTTCAGTCTATTCGGCAGTAAATGAGGTACCAGTTTGGTTCGGACAGTAGCACTCGGCTCTGGGTCAGAAGGTTGTGGGGATCGATCATAGTCAGCCCAAACTACGAGTTAAAATCCCAATGTGGCTATGATTATAAAGTTAAACCAAGATCCTATATGTCTTTTCTGGTGGATGTTAACAATTCCATTGGTTTTATATGGTAAACATGAAGGGAGATTACTTCCATGCCCTGGCCAACAATACCCCAGGTAATATAGGTCATTCACTTCCTGTTAGTTTGTGGTTCTGTGCTACACACACACTGGCTGCCATGTTTGCCTGGTTATAGTCACTAGATTTTACAATAAATTCTGCGAAGCGCTTTCTGTGATATTTTGATGTGGTTCGGCGCTGTATAAAATGCTTTGTCCCCCAGCAGGGCTATCACTAAGTCTTTGTAAAGCATTTGGGGGACATGATACTGTGACTGGAGGTTGTGAGACCCGCTTAAAGAGTCTGTTTTGCCATGCACCTTCAGAGTCGATGGCACTACTGGCTCCAATAAATTATAAATACATTTCATTGGTTATGTTGCTGTCGCCATAAATGTTGTCAGCTGTGATCTGAATCAAAACCAGCAAAAGCATCCGTTTACTGGATATTCTGGAAGCCATCCTCCCAATATAAATTCCAAGCCCATGGAACCAGTAACAATTCTCCAGTTACTTGCTGGAGAATCTCAGCACATAGATAATAGCACAGGCAGCGGTATAACAGCAAGTTTTAACCCAAGTGTTTTTTTTTGCTGAAAGCACAAATCTGCAAAGTATGTGACTGAATAAATAATGGTATTGGCACAACTTGCTCTCAGTAAAGCCTACTTCAGCAAAAAGTTGATTTGAAAACAAATGATGGCAATTAAGTACATTTGATGTGCCTTTCATTTCTATGGAGATCAATTTATTAATACAGTTTAAAACGGGCCGAGTAAAGAAAATCATTTAGGTCTAGTGAAAATCTATAGTCATAACTACACATAAATATTTTGGAATCCACGACTGCAACTCTTTTTCTGTTCTTGCTTGGGTATCTATAAATGAGTAAAACAGCAATTACAAACCACTGAATCCTATGCACGTTTTACGATTGCAGAAAAATGTCTCAGTGGATTTGATAACAATGTTCACAGTAGTCCCCTTTTCACATAGCATTGGGAAAGTCTCAAAGCGCTTGACTACCTGTCGTATGTCTGTTTCATTGATACTTTCTATTGACTTAAATGCTTATTGCTTCATCAGAGTTTCTGGCAAGATTTAGTCATATTGCTGTAATAACATTGACAACTTTTTGTGTAGCTACTAAATATTTTTGTTTCAGCAGCCTTGTCAGATACTTCCATCATTGCGAGTACTGTACTTGAAGGACTTTTATTGCATTTGACATGTTTAGCAGAGATTTGGGGGCACTTGTAGGTATTTCACTTGAAGGTATTTTAACAAGTCTTGAAAAATGCTTTTACCACTTATACGAATCTTTGGTCACCCTCCTAAATCCACTCTCCCTTCCACCCTTCCTAAACCCAACCCACAGAGCTTGGTTGCAAATCATTGCCTGCGTAGTGGCTAGGGATGTCCTTCCAACTTGAAAAGTGCTATACTATACATGTCATTTGTTGTTGAATTAGACATTAGGAAATGTTGCCAGGGTTTGCCAACCCGATCGCTATCCAGGGATCCCTGCTGGAACAGTATGTATGAACATTAGATGAAAACAGATTATTTTTTGGTCAGTTGGGTGTCTGACATTTAGATACCAATACCATCCTTATGACTATCCATACTAGACAAGAGTTCCACATATGCTTGTCACCTGTGCATGTCTAGAATGGTATGCACACGCTACCTATTGGGAAGCCCCTTGCTTGAATGATTCTGGGGGAGGATTGGGTTCTAATGCTTGGGGGAACCCAGCAGGTACATTGGGAGAGTACTAGAGTTTACCAGCTAAAACTATACAGGTTGCCACATCTGCCTGGGAATTCCAACGAGCCATTAACAAGTACATCACACCAGTTTATCCCTCCCCGATGGGAGGATAGTCACTAATTTGTTTTACATCTGGCCTTCACTGGGTAGATAACAAGTTACCAGGAAGTCCCTGTGAGCTTCCAAGTCCTGATGTATTATTATCTATGTTCACAAGCGAGGAAAGGTGGCTTGGATATGTTATCGGAAGGGTGTGGAACCAAACTGCAAGTGGGTGCGTTTGTGGGAGGATGGAAGAAAGAGGTTGTGAATGTATTTATTTCATGAGCTTGAAGTAGTTTATCTTATGTAAGAAATATTGTAAAATGGAGTTTAAAACAAAATTTTTTAGCAACCGAAGCATAAAAGTATTATTAAATGTTTCATCTCAGAGATGTTAAAGTAAAACAAACATAAATTCAACACCAAATATCAAAGGATTCGATTAATCCTAATACTTTTTTAAAATAAAAAAACAAGCATAATCAAGCTTTTGGTACAGACTAGGAGAAAATGGGACAAAGAAAGCCAGCCAAAAGTTGTACTGGAACAAAAGATTAGAAAAGGGAGAGGAGAAAGGGAAGGAAACGACAAAAGCTTTCATAATCTTGGTGAAGGATAGAAACTGCTCCTATTTGGTTAGCGGAATGTTCTGACTCTGATTTATTCTGGGAAGGCCCTCTGGCTAAATGCTTTTTACTCTCAATTTTAATTATCACTTGTGTTTTTCAAGGCCTCTAATGTGACTGGAGGCAAGATGTTAAATGACAACTGTTCGAAACCTCCTACATAACCCACAACTAATCTGGACCACATTTCTCAGTAACTATTTTTGTCATGGAAAAGTGGCCCCGCTCCATATAATTTGTGAGTGCACCACAATGATATCATGCATAGTGTTAGAAGGTGATGTTGGAACTTAAAATGGAAGCTATTATAAATTCTATTTATTTGGTCCCTGTTTTTAAGAGTTGAGGACAACCAGGCACCTGCAATGCTGCTCTTGAAGCAGTCGCTAGGAGGGGCACAGAAAAGGCTGGGGGATGTCAGATTTCATCCTTCTGTGTGGAGGTAAGTGTCTCTCTGGCCTCCACCAAGTACTTTTTTTTCCCTCCTCCACCTGCAGTTGGGAGCTTTTTTTTTCTGATTCTTCTCCAGAAGATGCGGACTGTTGCTTGGGTTCTGTGGTTATTTGCAAGGAGTTCCTGGTAACTGCTATCTTACCCAGTGTGAAAGACATTTGCTTGATCCTTTCAGAGGCCAAACTTTTTCGTGACTCTTTAACCGTAGAAGGCAATTAGACTGTAGTGGGCATCGCAGCTGAATGATTATGCTGCGTGATTATTCCTGTTTGACTTTCAAATCTGCACTCTCCAGCAGGACACTGGATAGCAATTGGGGTAGCCCTGGTTATTTCCTCTTCTCCCCTCTTCTCTTTCTCCCCTTGCCCAGAGACACCAACGGCCCATCTGGTTGCTCTGGTTGAAATCTATAAATTGAGCACAGACTGAGAATTGATCTGAGCACCTTCTGGTCTGTATGGCTTTAGTGCTTGTGCTAATAAACTTTTTTTAAAAAATAAAACTTCTTGGATATTTAAAAAGTATATAATGGAGCTTGCAACATGTAAATTGATGTTTGGGATGAAGTTGAAATTCTGTTATCCTGCAACTGTCAAGTCATTGGGTGCTGCTGGTGCTTTTTGGTTTAACACTAACAACAACAACAACCACAAACTTACACTTGTACAGTGCTATGCTGTTGCGTTTGTGTAATTCTGTGACGTTGATTGGGCGGTGGCTGGGATTAAGGAGTACAACATATTGGACGCTTCCATAGTCTTCAGTCAAAACGGAAGATACAGGAAAGCTCACAAGATTTTTACCTTTTAAATTGTATGATCGCCAAAGTTGGGCATATACCCAAGTCCCATGCAGTTTCCTACCAAAAAGAACTTGGAGTTCTTTGACCTAGTCGTATTTTATAAATCAGATAAGCAGCTAAACCATAACGGTATCTTGGATCCAAATACAGTACTGTACATCCTAAATCCTATGCAAATTATCTCCTAAGTGTAACCAACCTGAGTCTTATATTGTATAACTATAATGACTTATACAAATTTGCCAGCAAGTCCAGCTTCTCGCAAGTCATATTAAATATGGAAACATTGTTTTTAGGATGGAAGGAGTCGGGGTATAGTTTGGGTTGAAATACTGTCAATTCTGTTAACTGGGGGGTGTTTAATGTCAATTTGGGTACTGCTTATTTACACAAATAATTCAAAATGCCTCTGTGGTTGTCATTTTTAGTAATTTAGAAGGATACTTTCATCTGACTACTATTGCTTGTATGAGAACTGATTCAATAAAGTTTTTTTTAAAAAAAGAATAATTGCTGTTGACTTTGCCGCTTTTGTTTCATTTAGTGTAAAATAATCGGCCGACAAGTCTCATGACTTTTCTTGCAGGTCATAAATTCCAGTGACCAGCAACAGCCCAGTAACTACATGGTAACCAAAAACACAAGTGTACAAGATTTTTTTTATAAAAAGTAAGATTGGCCCCAGGCAAAAATCTATTGTATTAAAAGTAAATGAGGTGTGGGAGGTTACAAAGGGAATTAAAGGATTAAGGTTACCTTGCAGGTCGAAGTTAACAAATGTATTTTTGTGTAGACGATAACATTTTTGACCCAATTTATGGGTGTAATTGGGGCAATTGGGTGTGTGTGGTGGGGGAGTGGGGGGTGCGATGATAGAAGTTAAAAAAAGTTTGATTACATATGTAATTCATCAGAGTCATTTTATGTGTTGTGCTTGGAATTCAGAATTGTATATTGTACAATTTCTCGAGTTAATAGTTTTGTCGTTGCCTGACATTTCTTGCTCTTTTTTGCTGTAAATCTGAGAAATTCTGAGAGAAACTTCTGATGACCTTCATGGGAGAATATTTGATATCCACTCATAAGGCTGAATGATTTTGGTAATTAATAATAATCCTTACATTTGATCTGATGTCTTTCATGATGGTGGGGGAATGTCTTAAAATGCTTCAAAGTAAAGACTGCAGAGTGGCTGGGTATGTCATGGGTGAAGATGGCAGCCAATTTGCTCACAACAGTATCCCAGAAACAGCCATGAAGTGAATGACCAATTTTATTTGAGAGATTGTTGATGGGGATGAAAGTCCCTTTTCTTTCTGATGAGTGCCATGCAATCTTTTAATGTTCACCTGAACAGGCAACAACAACACCTCGGTTTTAATGCTTCATCCACACCTCCCAACAATACAGCATTCACTGGAAGAAGCAAAGTAATTTATGACTGAGTCACTCCTGTACCGGTTGAGACATTTGTGCTACCCTCTCCCCACCCCTCCCCATTCAGATAAATTAGGACAAAAGATGTGAAAGGGAATACTGTATATGGACGGCCCTTTTAAGTTTTATTTTGTCTTGTCATTTGGAGAAACACTCCATTCCTTTTGGGTATCTTTCGCTTTTCTTATCCTTTTGGCACGTTTAGAAACTTGCACTTATTAACAGTTGGGATGCACCACAAATGTTTGGCACGGTGTTTAAAGAGAGTATGGCAGAATTATTTGGAGGTGTTTGGTTGACATGTCTATCTGTTATTGATGTGGCGTTGGCTTGCTGTTGTCATTTCAGTTGGGAGATTGCATAACGCTGAAATCTGCTTCCTGTCGGTTGCTGGGGAAATGGTGGGTGGCTTCAATGCTGGAGAGCTGGGCACGGCAGCTGAGACAGGGAACCCTGTTGATGGCACATTTTATGGTGGGACCTCACCATGTCGAATGCCCTTATGCATAGCTCTATGGAATAATCTTTGGTGCATGTCCCTATAGTGTTTGCATGTGCACTGACTTCGGTAAGAGGCTTGGGTAAATAAATGCCTCACAGGGACTGGATTCATTGTGGAAGATGAATGTAGATATGGCGGAAAAATAGTGTATAAAGCTGAAACAGAAACAGAAATGGCTGGGAACACTCAGCAGGTCAGGCAGCATCTACGAAGATAGGAAAAGTGAGTCAACGTTTTTCGGGTCTATGACCCTTCGTCAGTTCTGACGTGAAAGGTGCACTATAAATGTAATGTTGTTGTTGTTCCTATCGTCTCACCTTCCCCCTTTGGTCTCGATTAATTGTTGCCAAACAGTCCGCATCAAATTACACGTTACAAATATAGATGAAGGACAGTATTTTCAAAGCAGGTTACAGCTCCTATGAGATGTGACCCAGAAATGCAGTAGGGAATACTCATTGGCTAATAGTGCAATCTGCTTTTTTTGTGTGTGTTTCTAGACACTAGATATAATACTTATTTAACTACTGGTTGGTCTTCACGGTGAAACCAACAGAGGGTCCACAGCCTTATAAGTGGACCAAAAGTGATAAGAGGGCTCTTTCTAATGGGGTTGATTAGAATTTACACAATGTTCACACGATGTTCGCTATGTTTACATGATGCAATCTGTTGTCGCATTAGCTGTTTTGAATGTGTACCAAAATGCATAATATCTGCAGTTTGCTCAACTATGCTATAGATCATTGAGGATTAACCCTGTGAATATAAATGAGGCCCAATAGATTAATGTGGCATAGTTAATATGGTGGTTGGTTTTCCAATGTAAATTCTTCATTATTTATCTTTGGAGATTGACTTAGTATTTTTTTTTGCACCACATCTTACGAATGCAGTCAATTTTTTTAAAAGCTTTTCTTCATTTCTGTTAAGGTGTACACTTGGCCATTGCTGCGTGCAATTGGCTGCCACATTTTGGCCACAAAATATACAGTTGATTCACTTTACCGTATATTTTCTGAAGCACTTTGAGACGTCTAGAAGGCATAAAAAGCACAATATTAAATGCATGGGACATTATTATTATTTAATTTTAAACAAAAGACTGTTCATTATCCTATCAACTGGGACTCTACAAATAATGCTGAGGAACTTTTTGCGGGTCTTATTTCTTTAGCTTTTGAATAAACCGACTAACCTTCTTATATAGTCGTATTATGTTGACTTAATTGTATTGCTGATGGCTTTAAGCATGGAGAAATGTTTCTGGGGAGGTGAAGGAAGCTAGTTCGAACTGCAATGGATGTATAGTGTTAGGGGATTGGTGGAGTATTAAGGAATCTGCATTTGAGATTGCTGTAGTTTGACCCCCCCCCCCCTCAAGAATACACCTACATATTATTAACTTTAGATTTTTAGTTATCACATTATGGGGAAACTATGAAGGACATTGATTCAGCATCTAGTGTTGTGGCAATTTGCAGTTTTCCTAACTGCACCTGCAAGGCACTGGAGCTATATCACTTGTATTTTGCGAACTAAGACTTAATCATTTGAATACTGTTTTCCTGTTAATGGGTTTCTACTCTGGAGACCCTGTTTTGGCAGGCTGTTTCTATATCTTTAGTACACTGTTGCAGCAGAGTGTACTGTAGATTTTCTCATTCTCTTAACCCTCGTTGGTAA
Source organism: Hydrolagus colliei (assembly GCA_035084275.1). Classification (NCBI taxonomy): domain Eukaryota; kingdom Metazoa; phylum Chordata; class Chondrichthyes; order Chimaeriformes; family Chimaeridae; genus Hydrolagus; species Hydrolagus colliei. Next base: position 16,786,317 of record CM068755.1, on the reverse strand, counting down.
GGCTTTTTTAAAAAAAAAGAAATAAAAATTATAAATATGTTCGGTTCGTTCATCAAATCTTTTAATGAGTCACTAAAATTGGGCTTGAGTGGGAGAGGAGCATTACCCAGAGAGAGTGACTGTAACAGAGAAATGAATTGTTTATACACACCCAAATTCCAGTGGCATATTTTCTGATTTTCTTTAAATTGCTATACATTTATGCATGAGCCTTGGCGTATGTCGATAGCCTTTCGTTAGCCAAGAGTGGCTTGGAGCATTTAACAAAAAATCAAAAATGTTTGACTTGGTTTTGTTTCAGTTTGACTAAATTATTGTCTGAGCTGGAATCGCAGCAAGCAACAGAATGTTACACCCATGTTGGATCATTACCCGGAAAGCATTGGAGAGAGGAGAAGCAATGGAACATTGCTTATAGGTGCACAATTACCAGCAGCACTTCAATAAAAACTAGGATTTCTAAATCCTGTAATCTCAGTCAGGGTCAGATGTTTACCTCAAACTTGTTTTTACCAGAATTCAGCACACTTGAGTGAGTGTTTATATTTCCCCCTTCCTTCCTTCTCCTCCCCCATATGACAAATAAAAACAAAATTATATTTGTAAAGCACCTTTCGCTAGGGAAGGACATCCCAAGGCACTGAACAGTTGGAGATAAGGAGCTAAGTGTGGGGGTGAGAGGAGGGTTGGGATGAGGGAGGGTGCAGAGATAGGAGGACGGTTGAAGGCATGGTTCGTAAGGGAGAGTTTTGAGTCGTGCCTTGAAAGAGCAAAGGAAGGGACTAAGGCGAAGGGATTGTGGGATGGAGTTCTAAAGGGTGGCCTATGATAGATCAGGTGGGAGACATGGAGCAGGCCAGAGCCTGCTGAACAGAGGGAGCAGACAGATTGACAGAGGGTTAACATGTCAGAGAGGTAGAAGAGGACAAGGCTGTGGGGGGTGGTGGTGGGGCGAGGGCCTTGAAGTGAGGGCCTTGAAATAATATGATAATCCCATTCAAATAGATAATGATAATTGTGTCACTCAATCCACGACTGTTTGTGGGACGCTGCTGAGCGCAATTGGCTGCCGCATTTCACCCACTAAATACAGTCACTCAATTTTACAGTACATCTTGTGAAACGCTGTGAGATGTCTTGACGTAATAAGACCACTCTATCAAATGCAAAGATTTATCTTTCTAGGGCTGTATTATTATTATTAAAAACAAACCAGGCTGGGACACCTGCATTATGCAGGTGTGTGTTTGTAACAATATGACAAAGGAAAAATGAACTAAAATGAAAGGGTGGAAAATGTTTCTGCGGTTCATCTATGAATTATTAATCTAATACTGTACCATGCTTAGTAAACAAGTCACTCCAGTGTTATACCTGGTGTAATGTTTAAAAATACAATTCTTATTATTATTCACATTGACGTGGAAATTAATTTAGATTTTTATTTTAGGACTTTCCTCAGCTTCGCAATAGATGTACAGAACAATAATAATTAATAATAATCCTTGCATTTAACGCCACTTACAACTGTCCTGAATTAAAGTGTGGGAATGTTGCTTCTGTTCCTTAAGAAGGTGCACCTCGGTCATGGAGTCATAAAGTTTAATCCGATTCTGTTTCTACGGGCGAAGTGGTTATGAAAAAAAACGGTAAAGGTTGTATAATACGAGCTATCTGTTATAATAAGTGGCATGGTTGAGATCCATGACTGTATGAGAGCATGTGGAAAATCAGCTAATTTACGTTGCCTCGCTTTGAATATCGATGCGTTAACACTGCCTTTTCGTATAATGAGTATTTTTTTGTATAAATCAGATTATGCTCCCATTATGAATAGTCATAAAAAAGTGAAGATCGTATGAATACATGAATAACTGTATGCATAAATTAATGTGGGGAGAGCGGAGTAACGAGTGAGCTGGTGAAACGACAGCTGCATGTTTCATCTATCTGGGACAGGCATAGTTTAATTGGGACAAGCAAATAGTTTTCTTTGTTGCTAAAAATCCTCCACACATCGTAGGGTTAAGTCCACCTAGATCCTGTATTGTGCCGGAAGTCTTGACCAAATCCTGTCTGATTTTCGACTATATTTACAAAATTGCTGGAGAGTAGTCAAACGGTGGATATACATGGTGGTTTGTGACTCTGTCTCCTTGTATCTTGAGGGTATTGCACTAGTAATGTACAAGAGATGGCATCTCATTTAGAATTTTTTTTTAGACGGGAACTGAACTTGGCTCCTGGGGTTTGTTTGCTGGAAGGTATTGTTGAGCACTGATAAGCCACAGTCATTATGTAGCTCTGTCTTGAGTTATCTTAAGCTGTTTGTTTGTTAATGTATATCGGGGCTAGCCTGAGAGAGGGGCAGAGGTAAGTGGATTGCTTTAATATTTGAGTAGCAGTTGTACACGTGAACTGTGCAGCTTTTGGGATTAATACTCTTAATTCTTAAAATCTATTCATTAACCTGTCTGAATCCAATTTGGCATGGTTTTTGTATGAATTTCTTATATATAAGCTATAATATTTATGGCAAACTTTCTATTGAAAAAGTGCCTCTTATGTTGATCAGGCAAGCCCAATATTCCAATCCATTTTCTCTACCCAGTAATTAGTTAAAATTGGTCACTCACTCCCATGGCTCTTTGAGTGACATAGCCGTGTGCAACTGGCCGCAGGGCTTTGCCTGCAAAGTATAGTCAATCGACTTATATATATATCCTTTGAAGTGTTTTGAGATATCTCAATGAGATGATAAGATGCTATATCAAATGCAAGTATTATTATTTATTCCATTTCTCTTGGTGAAGCCTTCACATCTCACACATAGACAATGAATTATGAATTCCTCAATTGCTGTTCTCCGCACTGTCACAGGTTCACTTCTATGTCATCAGTCAAGTCTGGGAGGACATGCTTTCGCTGTCACAATGCATCATTGTAAATTGCGGTGACTTTCTTCCTACACTATTATACCCTGAGCAAAGCTTTGAGACATTTTATTTTCTGATGCGAGGTTTGTTAGGTGGTATTAGTTCACAGTAGTTTCACGCTAACTATGCGTCTGATCGCACAAGTTGAATAGGGAATAAAAAGGCATACTAAACTTGGTAGATAGTCATGACATTATATATATATATATATATATAAGTATATATATATAATACAAATAAAATTTCCAGCTCTTTCTCGTTGAACCACTTTATCCAGAGTTCGTATGTTCAGATTGCTCACTAAGGATAATCAAGAATGCTAATCTGGAGATGGTTCTGCGGGATGGTGCGTGATCTGGTATTGGTACACAGTAAATGTGCAGCCTTTTAATGGCTCTAAGGTTCTGCAGTTTGCAAGGTGTTCTTCATAGGCACATTTGAGTCTAAAAATAAATTTCTAATGACTCATGGAGGCAAGAGCATCAGTGAGAAAATGACTTTTGATTTCCTCCCCTGACAGGAAGGTGGCTAAGTGCATCTTAGCCTGCACTTGGAGGTTGGAAACGTAGCAACAATAGGGATCAAATCCACTCTGCTTTTCCCAGTTCCTTCCCCCATTTCAGCTGCCCGTGCATTGGTACCCATCAAGTTGGTTTTTCACAAAAGTGGTTCTTGAATTCTGATTAAGATTATCCCACGGTTTTTATTTTTTTAAATTAAAAAAAAAGTGGAGGGCTTGCTTTCAGTATCTGACAGATTTTTCAAAGTACTTAGCAATAATTGGTCATTTTTGTGTTTTTTTTTATTAAAAAAAACTCCCCATATCCTAAATATTTTGAAGATCAAGAATGAAGTTTAAAAATATGTGTATACATGCACTGTTAGGTATGCTGTGCACACATCTTTCCCTGTGTGTGAAACTGATAGTTGCCTGAGGTGTAGGGTGGGTCACTGTAGTCTTTTACCCTCTTATACCTCCCCCACCTCCCTTGGGATCTGTCAGCCTCTGATTGGTACCTCCCAGGATGATCCAGCTAAGATTACTATTAGGTTTAAAAGCTTCCGCACCCTACGGTATTTTCTTTCAATATTTCAGTAGTTCTCAATTAATATTTATGTGCAAGGCCTGGAAAATCATTAACACTTCGTTCACATTGGCAGTATTACAGCCATACTATGGCTACCTACAGGAAAAAGGATTGCTTTGTAATGTGCTAAAGTAAGAGACGTGTACCATTTTGAGTGGATTGAGCTGAAATCATAAACCATTATGAGTCAAGTTTGGCTGCTCAATATTGTGATGTTACCTTAGAACAACTATTTTGATCCATAAATACGTAGTTTATTGTTTATTTTCATTAGCTGCGGAGGGTATTCTGTTGAGCAAATAATTGAAATCATATGATTTGGCAAGAGAGGTTGGAATTTACTTTAATCATGGGGCACCAGAGTATCAGCCTAATCAGCAACAGATTGAGGGGTTTGGGGAACTATCGGAACTGTCACGAGTAAAACTTGAGTGAGTTTCACCATTAAAAGGCAGCTATGCCGGGCTTGTATAATTTTTAAGAATTTGTGAGTTTGAAGAACAATCCGATGAAATGTTCATGGAGAAGAGAATTGATAGTTGGGGAATACAGGATAAGAGCACATATCCTTTAAAAAAAATGTTTTGCTATAAAGTTGTGAAAGGGTCATTGCCAAATAACACCTTTACACAAAGCGCTGTGAGAATGTGGGACAGACTACCCCTAGATGATGGGTACAATCAATATGAGGGTTCAAGAGGAGGGCAGATCAAATCTGTTTCTCTTAATAATTCCTACTTTCCAAATATCTGTTTGCCAGGATTTCTAAGAGAAATGGAATTAGAATTGTCATCGATTTAATGGAATCGATTTAAGGCTTGATGGGATACACTCTCTCTCCTGTCTATGTTTCTGTCAGCGACAGTTATAAATTCAGATGTTTATGTTTTGAAAAACTCTAGCTTGTAGTATTTGTTTGGGTAATAATTGGTTGGGTATGATTTGATGGCATATCAATTATTTCCCCAATGACTTTAGCTTGTTTTGTCAGTGCATGTTATTGTGGATTCTGGTCATTTGAAAAGCAATATACCATTACTGGATATAAATTTACATTTATATCCATGTAAATTCACTGGGAGGGTGGTGGGGGAGGGGTGGGGGGGGGGAGGGGAAGTCCTCCACTCACTCCTGGTTATACGGTTGCTTTGTGTACTGTCAAGTATTGCACTGCAGTATCTGAACTGTGGTTCCCGCAGAAGATCCAAATGACGAACCATTAGCTCCTGAAGAAACCATTTAGAGCAACAAAATAGAAGGTTGAACATATTGTATTCTAAATAACACACTGCTTGAATAGCGCAGCCTGTAACCCAATCTCCTGGGTTAATTTTACATGGGGCTGGAAAATTCCACTTGCCAGCTAGCCTGGGGCAAAAGAGATTTCAGCTTCGTACTGAAACACCGAGCTTCTTGCCAGATAGAAGTTGCATCCCTGCGTTTCTTTTTACCGTCGATGCTTTCTCAGCTTGCTGTGCCTGTGCTACAGCTACAGATTGAACCATAACCCCAACTGATGAGATCTTTATTTACTCAAAAGTACGCAATTCATTTATGACGAGGAGGGGGAAACGGCCAAGAGTTCAAATAAATTTAACGTGTCTTTTTATTTTGATTTTTTTATTTGCCAAAGCATCTCAAAAGTGCTTGCTGCACAATAATTACCATTAAAGTATGGTGACTGTTTCTAATGTTACGCAGGTCTGACTACCACGAACAAGATATCGTGAATTCTTAACACTGCCTCAATTTTTTCTTTCAAGTTTGCTGGTATCTTGATTAACAGTGAGTGCCTGGTGTGTGTGTGTGTGTGTGAGACCTGTCTCATCCAGTTGTGTTCAGATTAACTAAGCGACTGGGCGACCAGTCTTCTAAGAGTTTGGAGTTGTGCTTCCAACTATAGAGTAGTGCTACATGTAGGTCGGTTTTGAGTGTACATTATGCAGTTTTGTGGGCCTTTAAATGCAAGTTGTTGTCATCTCGAGTGCTGAGTGACATAATAATTTGGTACCACCATCCCATTAAGGCATTTGTTTGGGTCTTGGAAGCAGCCTAACCAAATTAATGTGACACTCAGCATGTACACTGATACTGATGTATGCAACTACATACAGGTAGCTTGGCATGTAAATTGTAGTGCAATTTTGCACATTAAACCCCGCCAAACGCCTCACTCACCATTGCTTTCAGCATAAACTTATTGATCTGAGTTGTTAGGCATTCCTACCTTCACTGCTCTGTATATTATATTATTATGGTATCATTTTGATTTTCCAAACCATGTGACACAGACTTCGCCACACACACACACTCGTTGATTACATTGATAACATGTTTTAACAGCTAGCAACGTAATACTTTCCAATCCTTCAGTTTTGATAAAGAACAGGTTAAAAGTACGTGATATTTTGGAATCGCGAAGATAAACTTCCTGCAGATTATAAACCTTGAGATGTATTTCAGCACCTTGTTTCTCCAACTCCCACTGGGGAACTGGAATCAGAACGAGGCCAATTAGGTCAGTGTTTAGGATTGTACCAATGTCCTTAACTGCACATGTATAAGAAAATATAATCATGTACGTATCTTGAGTTAAATAAATTCTCTGGAAATTTAGATTTTTTCCAAAGCGGATGTTTACTTTTATCTAATGCAATAGCTAATAGAAAATAAGATTACGCGGACTGAAATTACCTTCTTGCAGTGAATTCTAGATGACAAGCCAGTCACAACAGGGATGTTGCTGTAATGGCTTTGACAGATAAATTGCAGTTTCATCCATTGAAAATGTGCTCCGTTCTTCTATTGAATGAAAATTATAGCCAGTTTGCTCTGGAGAATTTTTCTAGCTTTCTCTCTGGGAGGTTCGGATTGTACTTGCCTTCTGACAATGATTTTAGATATCGGTGAATTTTTTTTTCCCCTCTCCAAAACGCTTCCTCTTCTATGAGATGGTTTTCCTGGCTGTTCTAAGACATGGGAGTATTAAGTCTGGATTTTTACTAAATCATTTTCCCTGTCGCATCATTCACATTTATACCTCACCATTCACAAGAGAACAAGTATTCTAAGGCTTGGGTGGAATGTCAGTTTATAAAACAGCACGGGCTAAAAGGTTCTAATGTGCTGCAAAACCTAATGTACATTTCATTTATTTCTGAAAATGACTGTGTAGTAATAATATTGGTAGAGAAGTCTAAATTGTGGTTCTAGTACTGTACTCGGTTTAGTAATTCTTCAAATAGATTATTTGTTAGCAGTTGTCTTTTGAAAATGTGGTTAAGTGCAGTGCCAACAGGAACCCTTCCTTATCAGAATTTCCAGATGGTTTTAGAAATTTAATTAAGATGCATTACCTCGATTAAAACTTCTAGTTAACTATTTGAAATCTAGCTGAACAACACATTGTTGGTACGTTATACGAAAACAATTTAAAATGATGCATCCGATTCATTTCCAGAGAAAATAGTAATAATAATTCTTGCGTTTGTGATTTGATATAGCGCCTTATCTGTCTTCGAGACGTCTCAAAGTGCTTCACAGTAATGTTTGTTGACTGCGCATTTTGTGGGCGATCTCAGCACGACTTCCAAATAGACTTCCTGTAGAATTTAGCGAGCAGACTAAACGTCATCGAGGAAGCTCTTATATCTTCCAATCAAGTTTAAACTTGATTGGAAGATATAAGAGCATTTGTTTTGAGATGTCTGCAATTTTTAGAAATCTTCCCGATTGCTTTCTACTGCAAGGTTTCATTCCTTCAGCCTTTGTGAGTCGAAGCTTTGAATGACTTGAAATGTTTTGAATGTAAAGAGATTTCTCCCCTTTGGTACAAGTAACAAGTGTTTGAAGGTAAGGAAATTGTTGAACATTTCCAGAGGTGTTGGCTGCTCTTCAAATTTTGTTTGGAGTCAACAGTTGCAAGAAAAATACTTGATCTATGGAAGAAGAGCTTGCCTGGCTGGCACTGTCTTGTAACTGATGCATCTGTCAGATTTTGCATGTTCTGCCTCTTGTAGAAAGTAGAACAAAGGCAATAAATGAAGCCTTGTCGCTGCCCGTTCATCTGTATTGAAATTTGCGAGGCGCAAAGAGCCAAGTGTATCCCATTTATTCCAAATCTAGGGGAGATCTTATTGTAGTTCTGTAATGGCTTGGAAACTGTTCCAATCGAGTACGTACAAATATTGAAAGTGGGAAGTGAAGACCCACTAGAGCTTGGCACTTTTTTTTAAAGAAGGAATCGAGTCTCGTGCCATCTTCATTCCTAGTTGTCAACAGGAATTCCATTTGCGTCAGCACCCAAGTGCTTGTTTGAGAGTAGTTTTTCTAGTTTTAAGTTATTTGCTTCACCAACAACATCTGTTGCCTTGGACGGTACATTTGGTTGTGCTCCTGAAGAAGTAAAAAAAAATGGTGACTTGTTCACAGCTTTACTGTGTTGGGTTTGCCTTCAAATCTGCTCAAATTTGCTTAAATATGCAATTACTGCACCAAACAGTCAGTCCTGTGAAGTGCTTTGAACTGTCTTTCTGAGGTTGAAAAAGACGCGATATGAAATGCAAAAATAATTTTTGAAATGTTTGCTTGAAGTCTATTCAAAAGTGATTACGATTTTTGCCAACTTCAATTCCGTAGGCGCGTTATGAATGTGGAAATTTGGGAAAATGTGGCATTATTTTTTAATGCATTTAAAACATTATAAAGCAGGCAAAAAAAAATAATCTCCAGGAAATGGCATTGAAAGAGTTAACCAGACCAGGCAGGATATTTGGGTCACGTCGGGAGTAATCTAGTTTGAACTCAAATGAATTTCTAGCAGATGGTTCTGTGTGAAAAGCAGACTAATGATTTAGTTTTCCAGTGGCAAATGTCTCCTTCTAATATAGTATGCTGGTAACATTAAAAACACTCTCGAATGAATATGCTTGGGAAAGATAAAGCTCGCGATAATATAGGCCATGTTTCCTTCCCATTTTCAAAGGAGAGCATTTCACAGAAGGGACTGAAAGCAGCTTTGCAAAATTGTACTTTGCATTAAGCCATCTATTTGACACCCTGAATGATAGTGACTGTTGAAAAAGACCCCATAAAATCTCCTCCCCATAGATTATCTTGGCATCCTCTTATACAAAGTATTCTTGGCATGTATACAATGCAAATGTGCCTAAGTGAGGATAAGAAATGACGTGCAAATAGGTTATGGGTGTTTAACAACATGGCTGTTTATGGTATGTTACAGCAGGCATCATGCAATGTTCTATTAATAACCTAATTTAAACCTTTTTACTGTTGGGGAAAAAAACTGCTTTGAAATAATTTCCTATCAGCTGTGCAAAGCACAGTACTTTGAGGAATCCTCCCCGACATGAAAGGCGCTGTATAAATCTACATTATTGTTGTAATGGCATGTGTTCATTACTCCCACCCTCATCACTCCCCCCCTCGCCCATCTCCACTGGCTTCCCGTCACCCAGAGGATCGAATTCAGGATCCTTGTCCTCACTTTCAAGGCCATTCACGGCCTTGCCCCCGCCTACCTCTCTGACCTACTGTCTCCCTATCAGCCTGTCCCCACCCCCCGTTCAGCAGACTCAGACCTGCTCTGCGTCCACCGCCCTAACCGCCCAACCATCGGTGGCCGGGCTTTCAGCCTCTCTGCTCCCACACTGTGGAACTTCATCCCGCATCCCCACCGCCTCGCTTCCTCCCTTTCCTCCTTCAAGGCCGGTCTCAAGACCTTCCTCTTCGACCGCGCCTACGGCTGCCCCACTAACTCTTTCCACTCTCCTTCCCCTTCTCTCTACTTCGACCCTCCCTACCCCCCTCACCCCCACCCCGCTCGGGTCCCGACCAAACTGTTCAGGGCTTTGGGACATCCTCCTGATGTGAAAGGCGCTATATAAGTGCAATTTTGTTGTTGTTGTTGTGTTCAGTACAAAATGGCGCTTTTGGTGTCACTGGGGCCCGACTCGTTTGAAAATTGCCTGACGTTGGGTAATCTGCGATCTCACAATCTGTGGGAACAGCCACTGGTCTTCATTGTCATACCAGTCGCCATGTTCCATAAGCTATTGTTGTATCATTGGGCTGAGTTTCCAGTTTTCTTTGTGGTTTTCTGAGGAACGGTAAAGGAGCAAGTGGTCAGTCGGGAAAAATGCATTCGGTCAAGGAAAGCATGGAAACTGCATTAGGGGAGAAGGTGCTTGTTTGGGTGTGTATGTTTTGTTGATGATGATGTATTTCATACTATACTGTGACCTATAATAATGCTTCATTGTTTTGAGAGGGAAAATTCTCTTTTCAAAGTGTATGTAAGTATACAAGGGGTATTATACTTCCATGTAACTTCTTTAAGCCTCAGCTCCTCAAACCGTCAATGCTCCTATTGGAAACAACAACAACAAAATTACATTTATAGAGCGCCTTTCAGGGCAGAAGGACGTCCCAAGGTGCTGAACAGTCCTGAGCAAGGGCAGGGTGAAAGATGGTACATGGTCATGGAGTCCAGTGAATTTCCATTAACTTCCACAACTTGCGATCTGGAGTTCCTAAGTGCGCCTGAGATGAGTGGTACATTTTTAAAATAATGTTATATTGTGTGATCACTTCTTGCTAGCCCCTACCGTGCCTCCACCCCCACCTCTAGAATCTTCCACGATTCCGTAAACCGGCAGAATAGGCTTGATGGGCCGAATGGCCTTCTTCTGATCCTATGTTCCCTTTTTGTCTGAATAGTACAGTGAGTAGTGTCCTGGGGAACAGTCCACGGATGCTGGCAGCATCTCTATACCTTGTGTAATGTGTGTGGGCAGACAACGTGACTGTGGAGGGCATGATTGTCAAACTAGAAATGTTTTCAATATGTGTCCAAAAAATGCTGAAACCAGCTGCTCCGTTGTTTCCCAGTTCAACTGAACCAATTTATTGTATTGATTGTCAAGAAGCAGCCTATGAAACTGGGCCAGGCTGAGATGAGAGTAAGCACATGTGGCTCGCTCAATGTGCCCAGATTGATCACCGGTAGGTGTGATCAGCAGTAACGCGAAACTAGAAGTCTACCACTGCTAGTGCCCACCCCCTTTTATAAAATGGCAGATTGTAGTCAAACGAAGTGCCTGTAAACTGGGAGCGGTTTAATTTTGGCCACCGTAACTGGCAGAAGGAAGGTGGTTTGTATACGGAAAATATACAGCGTAGAAGGAGCTATTTGTGCGATTGCCTATACCGCTGCTAGTAGCTACCCACACCCGAGGTAATCCTATTCCCTGCTCTTTTTCTTCACCATTTACAACAACTTACATTTCCATAGTGCCTTTCACGCGGGTAGAGTCTCAGAGTGCTTAACAGTGGTGGAACTTGACACTGAGCCGGAGAAGAGAATGGATGTGACTGTGGGCATGGTCGAAGAGGAAGGTCTTCAGGTATAATAATAATAATGATCTGAAGATGGATTAGTGGGGGGGGGGGAGGGGGGAAGCCAGAGAGATTGAGGCTAAGAGTTCCAGAGACTTGTGACAAAGTGACCGAAAGCCAATGGTGGAATGGAGGGTGATGGGGGACATGCAGGAGGTTGGAACCAGTATTACTGGTTTTAAACTGAATGACTCTACACAATTTTCAATTATTTTATCTGTTTCCTTCACAGCAACAGGGTAAATGAATACAAGTACAAGTTTGAATATTTGTTTAAATTTTTTTTAAAAAGAATTAGAATTTTGACTTTGAATTCACTCACTCCTTTGTGAAATTTACGCTGCGAATATTAGATAACCAGAATCTTCCAATGTGTTTATCTGCCAAATATAAGGAGATAAGCCACTCTGCTGACTTGTTAAGCATACGGTCTTGGGAGGGAAAAATAGCTAGAAATGTTGGGCTTGTTTTTACCCCTGTGGACACTGGCCGCATAGCTTGCCAGTGAAGCCCGTGGACACAGTACATCGGTGGTAGTAATAATAATAATCCTTGCATTTGAATTACTGACTTATCACGCCTTAAAGCACTTGAGAATATCCTGTAAAGTGCATCGACTATTTTGTGGGCGAAAACGTGGCAGTTTGAGTATTTCAGGCCTGCCCGGAAAGTACTGTACAAGATGCGAAATAATTAGCCACTGCTTTCTACAGAGAAATATGTACTGATTAATTAAAGGTGGTTACTTTGAAATAAGATCTATTTGACCCAGATTCCCTGTGTAGTGCAGCTCATTATTTTAGCACCATAATGCATGAAGATACTGCAGTTATTGAGCAAAAAGGTTGTTGTCCTTGGCAGCTGAATATTGCTTTGTGTACTGTAGATAAGTACTGATCTGTTTTAGATGTTTAACTCATTCACTCTATTTGCCGTATTATATTTTGGCGGGGTTGGAGAGGAGCTATCTCTTGATCTGTTCATGTTAGACATTTCCAAAGATTCATTTCAAAGTCATAATTTGCTTTCACTTTTATGCCAAATTGTAATTTAGATTTTTTTTTCCTTTTTAAAAAAAAGCCAGTTCTGGGTAAAATTGCATGAATCGGAATAACTTATATTTTCATAGTACTTTGTCATGGGTGTACCACAAACAGTTGTGGATTAAGTAACCAAATTATTTCAATGATCAAAATCAAAATTAGAAAGATTAAACAGCTTTACTGCGCTCTATAAATGTAATTTTTTTGTTATATGCAAGAAAGTACAGTAGATGAAACTGATTTACTAACAAGTCTTCAATAATACAGTATATTGCTTTTCAACTGTATTTATGGTATCCTAGTGTTCTCTAATGGCAGGGTATCAGTTTATCATTAGATTCTCAGTTGGATTTCTCTGCAGTAGTGTTAATATCTTGCGTTCTGTTGCGTTTCAGAAACCAGACATTGCTGCAGCGTCCACGTCTTAATTCGTGGATTCCCTGGTATAGTCTAGACCCGTAGCTGGTTTAATGCAAGGATTATTTTGAAGTTAAAAGAAAATCTTTGACCAAGGATGCACATTCCACCTCACGGAGCTGGTCTGTAACCTTGGGATTTTGTTTGACCCCAAACTATCCTTTCTACCCCACATCCATGCCATGACCTGCTTTGCCTTCCCCCACCTCCGCAACATGTCACGGCTCTGCCCCACACACCGCAGGTCACCGAGACACTCATACACGAATTCGTAACATCTAGGCTTGACTATGCAAATTCCCACACCCAGCTCTGTGACCCCATCACCCCCATCCTCGCCAGACACCACCGACTTCCCGTCACACGGAAGATAACAATTCAAGATCCTGGTGCTCACCCTCAAAGCCCTTCTTGGCTTTGCTCTCCCCTATCTCTGCGATCTCCTAACCCCCTACCAACCTGCCTGCACCCTCCACTCAGCGGATTCTACCTGCTTCACTCCCACCCACTCCCCCACCCCCCACCACTTCGCTTCGGGCAGCTCGCTCCTCCATGTGCCTTGATATCTTCGTGTCCAAATTGATTCCGATGTACAGATGGAGTTATGAAATAATCTTTTATATAACAACAGATTGCAATATTGAAAAGCTAAAGAATATGGATGATCAGCCTGCATAAGAATGAGAACAATAACTAGAGAAGTAAACTATAGTTGGGATGAAACATACTCTTTAATTGTTCCCATTGCTTTCAGTCATTCTTTATTCTGAGATTCACTCGCAAATTAACTTGACGTGTTTGATGTATTGACTGTGTTGCCGCCAGGCAGTTTCTTGATACAAGAGGTAGTAAGACAGTATTCCAAAATCAATCCATTTAAAAAAAAAAAAAATTTACCTTTTTTTGGTCCAATGGTAAATTTCTCTCTTCCCACCCTTTTTCTTTTATCTTTTGACAGACAAAAATTGTCTTTGCAAAACACCCGGGGGTTTATTTTGTGAATAATAAAGGACTGTTATGTTATGTTAATGTGCATCTGAACAGGCAGTTGGGACCCTCACTTTAATGTCTCATCTGAAGGACAGCTACTCCAGCAATTTCAGCCTTCTTCCCCAATCAGCCAAGACTCGAGAGTTCAAAGTCCTGTCGTGAGACTTGAACCCGCAACCTTCCGACTTGAGGCGAGTGCACTGCCAACTATGTGGACATTTATAGTTGACGATTACCGAGGGAGAAATTAAGTGAAAGGGATCAAATAACTCAAAACTCCAAAAAGGAAACTTCGAACACTTTACAAATACTTATTTGAAAAACCCCATTGCTCGATTATTGCTTGAAATCACTCTGTGCGATCAGATTTTTATACTGTATAATGTTATGGTTTATTCAGCCTTCTCCGTGCCAGCTGTTTACAGTACCTTTATGTTTCACCGTGTAGCTCATTTTCACTTTAGTATCAGCTCTTGCAGAGTAATTGCCGCACTTTTTTTTATTGATGTGGAGTTAGTACCATGAAGTGTTACGATTTTGTTCATCTTATTTGCTGGTATAGGGACCAGGTGCAATGATTATTTGTGTGCTTCAGCTGGCTGTGTTCAGAGATTGTTCAGAACACCAGACTGAGATTGTGTATTGTTTCTGACTGCCTTTTAGTTTAACAAGGTTGACAATCCATTGCTCACTCTAGATAAGCAAAGTAGAGCATTGTATACAGTACTATATATATACTATATTTTCACCCACAAATATACAGTTAAGTTTCCTACTTTCCTTCCCCAAACTCGATGAAGCGCTTTGGGACATCGATAAGACGTGGAAAGTGCTATATAAACTTAAGGATTACTTACTTACTAGCGCTCTGAGACGCCGTTCGGTGTGGAGGGCGCTATATAAATCAAAGTTGTTGTTGTTACTAAGATGCCGGTTGATAATCTACACAGCACCCACAGAAGGAAGCGGCTTTTGGCATAATAATCATAATCCTTGCATTTGATATAGCCGTCTTCCAGACATCTCAAAGCGCTTCACAGAATACACTATAAAGTGAATTGATTGTATATTTGTGGGCGAAACGCAGCAGCCAATTGCGCACAGCAGCGTCCCCCACACAAACAGTCGTGGATTGAAATGACCAATTTTAATATAGTTTTTTTTGTTGGTGGGATTATTATTAGGCATGTAAAGAAACTTGCCCGAGGTTTCACCCTGAAGTGAAAGTATACTTTCACTTTCTGCCTCTTTGTCATCGCCCCATCAAAAAGCGGACTGGTAGTAAATGCAGGATACAAGTTTGATTAAAGACCGTGATGAGCTTGTGGCATCTGCGATTCTCTGCCACCACAGCTGTTTGTCCATCATATTGGCAAAATAGTCCTGGAATGGAAAGCAAGTAGTGTAGTAGTTTAACCAATAGAAGAAGGTTCCCCTTGGATGCCATTCTTAATAGATTGCTCATTTCAGTGAGATATCAGTTTTTGGCATTCAAGGTTAGTTAGTGCTATTTCTATTTCTGGCCTATAAAACTCTTTGGGTATAAAGCTTCATGGAAATGTGACAGAAGAACACTGAGTTTCTCTGAAGCAGCAGAAATGAGATTGTTGTATTGAGTGTTAAGAGTATATTAGTGGGTCTTGATATTCTTTCTTTCATGTTTAGTATCTTCATAGAATAAATTAGTGTTAAGAACAAATTTAAGCTAGAAATTGTTGAGAGAAAGATGAGATATAAGTTGTGCAGTGCATCAAGTCAATTAACCACGGGTTACTCATACCATTCCTTGATGCCCTGAATTCCACATGTTCAATAAATCATTTAAATTAAATTGTTGTACTAAATAACAGGAAGTCTCAAAAGTCAACTCTTTAAGCTGATGGCATATTAGACTAGACGCTGTTAAGGGTTTATCTTACCCCCCCCCCCCAAATCATTAAATCATTAGAAAATTGTTTTGAGAACTTAAATCTATCCTTGTGTAAACGCTATTTTGTTTAAGTGAAGCATGACCAACAGTGGATATTATGCAAGGCTTCGTGGGCCATTTCTCACTCTGCAAGTTAAGTACGTTTCTATTAACACAAAGTATGGATGTGAATGTAGCATTTACACATCCTCTGTGCATGGATAGCATCAATATGCTTTTAAAAATCCATTTTTGAAAGGGTCTCGCTATATCATAAATAGTGGGGGGGTTTTCCTGTTGCCATGGCCACAATGCCAGGTAAAAAGTGATTTGCAATTCATTCAGTGACGGGGTTTCAAGTCGCTTGCCCTTCTTGTTCAAGAAAATAACCTTTTATTTTGTAAGGCAATGGAATGGGTCAGTTTCTGTTGCTGCTGCTGCAATGTACTGTATTCTATATTGAGATATATACTTGCTTGGAGCCAGAGTGCAATCAAGAGAAAAATGCACATAGGGTTATTAAAGTACTAAGAGTAAGAGTTTCTGATCAATAGCCCATGCTTCAAGTATGTGTCTGCTGGTTAGGGACAGGAGAGGGTTTGACTCTGATTTTCTCTTCACCCTTCCCCCCTCCCCTCAGCGTTTGAATGGGTGGCTTATGCTCAGCCCATAAAGAAATGCCCACTTGAGCAAGGCACCAATTTGCACCTATATTACATATCTTACCTTCATGAGTTTCTTTTTGTTTCCTGAAAATCAAAAGTGCAGAGAGTAGCCATAATGTAGAATCTTATCTGCTTTCCTAATGTGCTGGAAGGAAAATCAGCACTGAAACTATGATGTTGAACACCTTATCCCGTAACCATTTAACCTTGCAAACTTGTGAGATTGAGTAATTGGATGGCCTACATTTGCATATCGAAATAGCCAAACCCAAATTCCAATTGGATTGCTTGAACGCAGGAGATTGTTTACTGCGAGGTTGGGTTCCTGCGGAGTATTGCCTTCCCCCCGGGG
This sequence comes from Hydrolagus colliei, assembly GCA_035084275.1. NCBI lineage: Eukaryota > Metazoa > Chordata > Chondrichthyes > Chimaeriformes > Chimaeridae > Hydrolagus > Hydrolagus colliei. The sequence goes on along the minus strand of CM068755.1, from coordinate 16,769,501 downwards.
GGTGCGTTTGCCATTGGTGCTGATATGAATTCTTCAATTGGTTTACGATGAGATGGATGAAGTACAGTTTAGATTTGATGGTATGAACCATCAATAATGTTTAAAAATAATTACATGTTGCACCTTTAATATATATGTTTTCTTTCCACGTTGCTGACTTTCTCCTTTCCTTTCCTTGTTGTTTAAAGCAAATGGTTATGAGCCTCAGAGTGTCGGAACTCCAGGTGTTATTGGGCTATGCTGGACGCAATAAGCACGGACGTAAACACGAACTTCTCACAAAGGCACTGCACTTGTTGAAAGCTGGCTGCAGCCCGGCTGTTCAGATGAAAATCAAAGAACTCTATAGGCGGAGATTCCCACAGAAGATTGTGACCCCCACCGACCTGACTCTCCCTTCTGTCCACACAACGTCAGCTTCCATGACTACACCACTGTCGCCATCTGCTATCCCACAGCTCTCCTACGACAGTCATGCAACCACGTCGCCTCTTCTTGCTGTTTCTCTGATGGGACCTAAACATGAACTGGATCTGCCACACCTGACTTCGTCTCTCCATCCTGTACACCCGGATGTCAAACTCCAGAAACTGCCCTTTTACGACATTCTTGACGAATTGATCAAGCCAACTAGCCTAGGTAAGAACCGCACCCCAAATTTGAACGTTTTATTCTGCGGACCAGATGAAAAAAACTGCAGCGTAAACAAAACAACAACAAAAAATTGCTTTACAGCGAAGCAAGGGCTTTGAGACATCTCAGCGATATGATGAAGCGTTATTATTATTATGCATAAATATGTCTGAACCAATTAGGCTTGACATTAAGCAGTGGGAGAGTGAAACCTGTTTCCATTGCGACATGAGGTATTTTTGTGCAATTGAAGACGTAATAGTTTGGAGGTATTGTAATTGTTCTCGAACCTAGGGAAGTGCCTCCTTCATGAATTTTATTGGTAGTCTGATTCTGAGATAATACAGGTCACCTCACACCCCCACCCCAGTATACTTCACAGGCTTTGTTCTCCGGTACTGCTGAGTGTGACACATCTTATAATTTAAGATGACAAATACTTTGGTTATTTATAGTGGATGAGTGGTATTGAGAACTATGTAACCATCAGCAGTAATTCAAATCTTTGTTTCCATGTTTCCCAATGGAGTCCTGCCAATTTGCCTTCAGTAAACATGCGGCACTTTCAAGAAACCACCTCAGTTTACCATAGGTTCTGGCTCACAAGGAATTAACAAGGAATTCTGGCTAAGCTAACTTCAGTCTAAAGCATTTTCTTCTCCCCCCACCCCCTTTCCTCCTTTGAGGCCAGTCTCAAAACATACCTCTTTAGGCAAGTTTCCTTACTCCACACACACACACACACACACACACACACGCACGTGCCTAATAATAATCCATCCCCCCAAAAAAACAATTATAAAAATTGGTCATTTCAACCCACGACTGTTTGTGGGATACTGCTGTGCGCTGCTGCGTTTCGCCCACAAATATACAGTTAATTCAGTTTACAGTATATTATAAAAGTGAAGCGCTTTGAGACGTCGATTAGATGTGAAAAGCGCTATATCAAAATACAAGGATTATTATCATCTCAGGTCACCGGATATAATTTGCACATGACATGTCAAGCGACTGTCAGGGTGATGGAAGGCAAACTAGTTGGGCCTTGACATTCTTTCACCGATCTTGTTCATATGTTCTTATCCAGTTGACTCCTACCCCCAGCTCACGTGCTCAGCCAGCAATGTAGAGAGCCTCAAAACATCTTTCTGATATGAACGGCATGATATAAGTGTATATGTGTAGTAGTATAGAGGGTACTTTCTCGTGATGTGTCAGTGGCACTGAACTTTCAGTAATATGTTCTTGGGAGTACAATTTGTTTTTAACTTGTGTACATTTTGTACCTTTGCTGTAAGTTTGTGCTGGTGGAAAGATGACGAGATTGACTTGCCGCAGAGAAGATGCTCAATGTCATTTGGGATGTTGTGTTTTTCATTTTTATTGTTTAATGGATTATACAAAGACCGAGTAGAGGGTTCTGCGCTATGCTTTTTTTTGGGTTGCCATTATTCAAGTTTGCAACAGGGATATTTTTGTTCAAATAATAGTGTAAGGTTTTACACTCCATAAATCCACCTCAACGTATTGTAAGTTATTTAATCCTCGCTTGTGTGTGAGACAGCCTAAATCCCTGCAGAAGAGTAACTTGATGTGTGTAATGTGTGGTTAATAAATTGGCTTTTAAAAAGATTTCCTGGTGCCTTGGAAACGGGTTTGTTAGTGTACTCCACCCTATAAAGGAAATGTTTAGAACTTTGCCCTAGTTTTTTTTAAAAATTCTACGGCGTTGTCCATTTTATCTGCAAGTAACAGATACAATGCTGAAAATATATTTGCTTAATATCTAAATTCCTCTGCTTGCAAATGCGGTATTTTAAAAAGAATAAAGTGTTGGGGAAAATAGATTAGATGTCTCTTTTGCACATTAAATGGGGACAGTATTTGTTACGAGTGCAATGTGCCTAAAGATGGTGCAAAGATTACAAACCGAGACTGGTTTGGGGCTAAACTTTGTGGTACGGTCTTGGAGAGAGGAGCAGGGAGGAGAGACAAAGTAAGATTTAAAAGTCCTAAAAACTGCAGTACATTGAATTAAAAATCCCGTTTTCGAAGGGGTCGGGTGGAATTGCAGGATAATTCTAGTTTCAACTGCTTATTTTCCTTTGACAGGTTCTAGATGTTGGGAATATGTCAGGAAAACTAGACTCATTTCTGTTTGCAAACAGAAATGGAAATTGCCTGGTGTTTTGTCAAATTCAGAAGTATCTTTACCGTGAAAAAAAACACCTTTCTTTCATTGCTCGCTACACATACTGAAGCCTGTCATTACAGGGAAAGCTGATGTTTGTTCACGTAGCACGGCTTAAAATTCAAATCAGAAATAAAGTTGAGTTCTACCTCGCCGCAGCCCGAGTGGAAAAATTCCCAATTCTCGTAACTTAATAATAATCCTTGCTTTTAATACAGTGCCGTATCACTTGTCATCGAGACGGATCAAAGTGCTTCATGAACAGAATATATCGTAAAGAAAAAAAAAGTGAATTAAACGGGTAAAATTAGGTTTCGGTTTAGCAGTTTTAGGGGATTCCTCCACGAATAACTAATATTTGGGGTAGGGGGTGGGTGGGGGGCGGGGAGGATTGCAAAGGTTTCTGCTCATCAGCATACGTTGGGCAATTCTCCAAAGCTATCAAAGCCTCACCATGACCTCTTTGTGCAGCGTACAACATGTGATAACTCTCCACCATCTGCATTGGTGATATTCTTGCTGCTTATTTGAGTGAGAAGCTTCCCGTGTGTTATTGCACCTGTGCTCAGTCTTTGGCAGTCAGTTTTAGTTTATACAGTGAGAATTTTTGACTGAGTGCCAAGTCCTGCCTTTCAAGCATTTGCAAGGGAGAAGGGCTATTTCCTACATACTGGTATCGAGAACAAGCTTGTGTTTAATATACAGTACTGACATTCACATCTAAACGATTTGAAATCTTAGGATAAAGTGTGAAGCGGTGATTTTTTTTTCTTTTGGTCTTGTTACTTCTGGGCTCTGCAAAGCAATTAGTATCCGTCAACCTTTTTGAAAAATATATATTTGTGTAGGCAGTGACAATTACTGGAGAAATTCACTGGTATCCGCATCATCCTTCCCAAGTGACTATTCAGTGTGTCATGTTATGTGGGGCCCATGCTTTCTCTCTGAAGGAAGAGGGAGTAGATGGGCGCATAAAGTAAATCTAATCACTCTCAGGCAGCGTGAATAATGTGGGGCGAAATGCAACTGATGCAGTAGCAAGTGTTATTTTACAATGGATAAATTTTATTCTACCTGGTTTGAAAGGGCAACGGAACTGGCTCACGGTTGAAAAGAGGATTGGAACCTTGCCTGTGAAGTTGAGAACGTGGCCTGGTGTGCTTTCTCACTCTCACTCTCCATCGCCCGGAAACCAGGGAATAGTTAACAGGCACTGCAGCATTCTAGGAACTGGATGACATTTGCAACTGCAAGAATGAACTTTTTAAGCATTTCGTGAGCATCTGGTTTCAGTGACATACTATGTCTTTAAAATGACTCCCTTGTGTGTGAATTTCTTAAAATTTATATATAAAACGCCTCAATATAGTGTGGGAATTTTTTCAGTTTGCTTTTGTTCCTTTTTTGAATCTCGATTCTGCAGTTTCGTTGAGAAATTATTTGTACTTGACTTAAGTGGAATTTTATTATTCTGCATAATTTTTTTTGAGTTTAAAAGATACTGACTGTGAACAAAAAACATGGCTTAAATTGAAAGCTTAGTGTTTCTGACAATCAACCCAGACTTGTGTTCACCAAATATGTATATATTAAACTGGTTCACATTTGTTTTAAGCTGTTTTAATGTTAGTGACTGTGGACATGGCTGTTCAGGTTTAGGCACCTCTGACGGGTCGGTTGGCAAAGCTACTGGTTAGAGTGAAGCTGAGCGCACACACAAGCATGTCCACTCTGCCTGGTATTGGAGAGTGTCTGGCTGGCTCCCATAGAATTTCTACTGTTGTAGAAGTCGGCCTCTTTGGTTGGAGGAGAAACTGAAGTTGCCATCACCACCTGTGAGTGGGAGGGAGGTTTTTGCGATCTCCAGTCAGAGGGACACTGGACTAGCTAGATGCGCGATCTGATGATCTGGTGTTTCACAACCACTCGTGCTCGACGAATGAGGGCGAACGCATGAACTGGGGAAACTCAACATTTCTTTCTCTTAAAGCTTCAGATAATAACCAGCGGTTTCAGGAGACGTGCTTCGCTTTCGCCCTGACACCGCAGCAGGTTCAGCAGATCAGCAGCTCAATGTGAGTACTAGGCCATACACCTTCTTCCAATTTGTGCTCTTGCAGAATGTGGATTAGTTTGTGTTGGCTACCTTTGTCCCCTTAGCCCAAACAGTGGAAAATAGCGGGTCCAAAATCAGATCTGTGTTGCTTATACTGTGTTAATTAAAATAATCCAGGCCATATTGACAATTGTGAACCCAGGATGTAGAACTGTGCTTAAGATTGCTACTTAAGTCTGAAAGGTTCCTATTGGGAAAACGGATGTATTTATGTCCCCAATATCCAGTTGTAGTAGATGATGTGAACTCACCCAATCAACTAAACTTGAGCGTTGTATAAAATATTGGGTTGTTGAGAGACTGAGGTTGATTCCTTGGTCCAGCTGATGTACAGTATTACCATTGCATATTTGAATTGTATATTTTTCATGTTCGTTTAGGGATATATCGGGGACCAAGTGTGACTTCACAGTTCAGGTGCAGCTAAGGTAAATTTCTTCTGTTTTTAGTTATCATTGCTTTTTAAAAAATATATACCGGTATATACTTTTCAATTAAAAAAAAATCTTTAACATGGTCTTTAGTACCAATGCATTAAGAGTATTGTTGAAGTAGTATACCTTGCTTAGTGACTTGCTGTTGTTCTCAATGTGATAAAGGTTTGAAAAGTTCACACTTTCTTACTTAGAAATTACGAGAATGGTATGCAGAATCCTTTGACTGCTACTTATGTTGTTAGCACTATTTAACTTGTCAGTTCTATTTAATATGGGCTTGAATGCTGAGCGCGTGGGGGAGGGGGAAGAAGGTGACCTTCTTTTACGATCGAAAAAATAAGGTCTTTAACCAAGTCCTGAAAGTAGGAAGAGAGAGAGAGTGAGGCGAAGGGAGTTTTCCAGAACCTCGATGGCTGAAGGTACTTCAGTTACCCAATTTAGCGAGAGAAGTTTGCCCATCACTTAATAAATTAGAATTAATGGATAAAGATTGCAATTTCCCTTTTTTTTCTTTAAAATAGGTTTTGTTTATCAGAAACCAGTTGTCCACAGGAAGATCACTTTCCTCCGAACTTGTGCGTGAAAGTAAACGGAAAACCTTGCAACCTTCCAGTAAGTGTGTGTTTTTTTAAAAAGTCCCAATCCAAACGCAACCTTTTTTTTTGTGTGAAAAGGGGTGGGGGGGTGGGCACAGTGTGGGGCACGAGACCATGTGTAACTAACTGTTGACTGTATTAACAGGGCTATCTTCCACCAACCAAAAATGGTGTTGAACCAAAGCGACCCAGCCGACCAATCAACATTACCTCACTGGTTCGATTGTCCACGACGGTGCCCAACACTATTGTGGTTTCCTGGTCAGCGGAGATTGGAAGGGTAAGCTGTGGTCATCCCCCAATAATTCACGTGCGGCTTCACCGGGAAGATGGCAGAGTTTTGGTCCTGTGTGATAACCCCAAAGGGAAAGGGTTTGACAAGCGTCTTGTGCTTTTGACAGCCTTTGCACCTGAAACGCTTTGGTAAATGATACTTAATGAACTCCTACTAACGCTGTCCCAATAGTTTTGACTGCGCTCCCAGAGGGCCATTGTCCAGTTGCTGACCAACTAAGCACATGGAACCTCAGGCTGGCTGACCACAAACATTAAGTAGAATAGAATTATTCACATTCATCCTTGGAAAATCTAACTGCTTGACGAGGTTAGCTGTGGTTACAATTTCTAAAGAGGGATAACTTGTTCTGCTTATATAGGAGCTACAGGGGCAACCGTTCTTCCAGCATCAGTTTTTGTCCGATAGCATTTCAGACCAGCAACTTAGACTGGTGTTTGGGGACAGGTGTCTCGGAGTATTAATTCAATATTAGAATTGCCCCCACATCTGTGTCCTACAGTTGTCAGTGGCTACCAGAACAAAACCACAACAAAAAACTTGAGATAGAATTGATTGGAACAGTTTCTCCACACTTTTGTTATTCCCATATGTTTAATTATGATGTTTACAAGCTGGGTACAGTATTTATTTTTTCTCCCCACCTCCGTCTCTAGCAGTAAGTTTTTTTCATATTCCATCAAAATCAGATAACAAGCTGAACAGTTTGAATTTATATGGTAATTTTTTTTCAACCAGTGATGATTTTCTTTTAAAAAAAGGAACGGTTCCAATTGTACTGCGACAGATCAGACAGCCCTCACTGTAGCCAGTCTTGATAAATCAGCAGTAGATTACATAGTCTTGGGTTGTGTCTCGGTGACTTCCTTGCTGATTCCTGGGTGAAGTTTTTTCCTTTTTGAGACCTTGCTTTTTTACACGCCTTGGGCGCAAAACACTTTTTGTTTTATGTGTTTGTGTGTATGGCGTGTGTGTGAGAGGTGACGACATCTAAATGCTCCCGTCATTAAAATCCTTGAGTGGCTATCTTTGCAAAACCTTGTTGTTTCCATTCCCCCAAAAATTGTAAAATGTAGTACAGTAAAAGCCCGTTTATCCAGCACCCTCAGGACCTGGCCAATGCCAGTTACGGTGCGTGCCGGATATTCGGCCGAAAACGCAAAAAAAAGAAAATTTAAAATAATTTTAAAAATTTCAATGCATTTTTCCGGATAAATTCCAGTTAATCGAATGCAGACTTTTTTTTTGCGGTGCCGGATGAACAGGCTTTTACTGTACGTACAAAATTTCAATATCTGGAAGATAAATTTTTACTGTTTGCTATTGTGCGTGCTTGTATTTTGTAAGAGCGTTTACTTTGCCAATCAGGTATCTTGTGGAATTCATTATTTTCATGGTTTCATATATTTTATTTTTCCAGAACTATTCCATGGCTGTTTATCTCGTGAAGCAGCTGTCTTCTGCACTGTTGCTTCAAAGACTACGGGCGAAAGGAATAAGGAATCCAGACCATTCCAGAGCATTAAGTATGTACTCATTTGTGGGATGAGGCATTTGGTCGAGTGAGAAGAGCCAACGCCACAATTGTCCTTGCTACTTCCCCTCCTCGCCTCCTTCCTTCCTTCCCCACTCTTCTCCTCCCTTTCCTCGCCTTACCTAAGCTCCCTCCCTCCCTTCCTTCCCTTCCTTCCTTGCTTCTGTAACTAGATAGATTTCAACTCCTTTGTACACTGAATTTCATGTTGCATACCTCACAGACACGAGCCATTTGGCCCAACCAGTCTGTGAAGTAGGTTTAATAGGAAAAAGATTGAATGAGTTAATGGTGTTTGAAGGTGTGTATTTGTCGTTACCTGTGGGGCACACTTAGGTTAGAAGGTAGGTAGAGTCAGGGGACAGATCATAACTGAATAGCGCTCTATATTTACCAGAAATTAGTGTATTAGTGAACACACTTTGAACAGAGCAAGCCAGACAATGCTCCTGTATGTTCTCAGCTAACTTGACATAGTCTACGGATTAAACCTAGGCCCAGTGTTACTCTGTGTCACTGGTAACCCACAGAACCACTGTGTTGTATGTGTACTATACTTTTGTATGAATTCAATCCCCTTAAACTTGTGGGAGTCGGTCATTTTGAGCAGGATGGGGTGGGGTGGGGAGGGGGGCAGGCGGGCGGAAGAGAGAGAGAAATGGACGTTAGCACTGACAGAAATTGATGGCACAGGCGAGAGAGACACTGCTGGAGATGAAAGGAACATGCAAATCTAGGAGAGAGTCTAGTTCAACTGCTTACAATCACCCAAAAATGATTTCCAGTTGACAAGGTGGAGGAGGGGTTGTTAGGGTGGGGGAGTTGGTTGATTTTCTCCAGATCAAATTAACTCCCTAATCTTTCAGGAAGCCAGATTGGTAAAGCAGTAGTTTGAGGCCATTAAGATAGAGCTAATATGAGACAGTGCGCTTCTTTAGCAGAGGGCAGTCACATCCACGATTTAATCTTAGCATTGCGTGCCTAGGCCCGGGAGATACGGCGCTTTCCACGTCACCACTTTGTATTTTCGTGGTGCATTTCAGATTTTTTTTTCTCTCTTGGAAGTCATTGGTCGCGCCGGGTCTGTTTTTCATCTGCTCGAAATATCTCCTGGCAGCGAAAACAAGTCTTTTTTTTGTTTACGCAACCCAACCGATGTTTAACGTATTCCAAGTTTCTTTATATATATTTTTGAAAAGTATTTCTCAGACGGAGAATCAGTCCTATTTACTGGAGCGCGGTTCTCTGTGAGTGCTGCCTCCTGTTGAAGTGAAATCTCTTGTCGAGTATTTTTCTGTTAACCTCTCTGCCTGCGTCTCTGTTTCCAGCGGCTGTGTGCTGTGAAGAGAATAACTCCAAATTCTCATTGCTCTGATATGCTCAAGTGCTGTCTAATAACTATCGTGTCATGTGCCTGAGCAAAGTTTGTGATTTGACTGGAAATATCTGTTTGCACCCCAGCTCCCCAGGGCTGGCTAAATACGTTCAGACAAAATTAAAAAGGCCTTTTCTCTCCTTTTTTTCTCTCTCTCTTTCTGCCCTCATCCTCCACCCCCCCCCCCCACCGCCCATAGTGATCAAGTCTGTCTTTTGAAGGCTGATACTGATGGTTCTGGACACTGTACTGTAGGGAATGGGAATGCCCAGAGTTAGGATCACACTCCCAATCTGGTCAGCCAAGTTGTAGCTGAGTTTTTGGTTTTGCAGTGGAGCTTGTCTGCTAAAGTGCGTGGGTACATGCGTGCGTGAGTGTGTGCTTATGTGTGCATGCGCGTGCGTGTATGCATATATGTGTGTGCGTATATGTGTGTGCGTGCAACCTCGAGTAGGAAGTAAATAAAGGCATCCTGACGGTCGTTCATTTCGCGGCACCAGGTGCTTGTGTTTGGGGTGGGGTGCCTTCCAATCATTTCCTTCCCCTTTCGTTCCAAGGTTAGATGGGCTGACACTGGGGGAAAGAGAGGATGGAAGTTTTACTTATTCACAGCTGCTCTATGGGAACCTGCACCTTCCTCTCTACGAAAGTCCCTGGCTTTGTTCCCTTTGTGGAATGCAGAAGAGACTGTTTAATACCACCACCCCCCCCCCCCCCCCCCGCACCCGCCCCCACCACCCCCACCCCCCTTTTTATTGTCCCAAACAAGAGCTGAGCGAACTGATAATTTCACTTCTGAGTGTCGTGTGTTTGACCTTGCTCCTCGTACACCCACCTTATTGATGCCTTTCCAAACGTCTTTAGACTCGGCGGGTTTTGTTTTGTCCTTGCTGCCAGTGAGGAGGTTGTTTTGTGGTAGTGGTGAAAACAGCTCCATCTGTGCTAATACAAGAGGGTAATTGGGGGGGGTGGGGTGGGGAGATTCTGCCTAAGTTGGTATTATGTGGGAGAAAGGAATCCAACCCTCAGCTTATGAAATGTTCCTGCCTGGAGGCAGATAAGGTGCCCTCACTGCTCTTCCTCTTAAGGAGAGACACAAGCTGATCCAAGAGTGCAGAATGGTTTGATGTGTATTTTTGTGTTTTTTTGAGGGGAAAAAAAGAAATCTCCCTTTTACCGGGTCTGGAATGCTGGACACCGCTGGTGTGAAAGACCCAACACAATGGCTTTGAAGCAAGCACTCAACTGTTCCTCATTAGGAGTTCTTCTGTTAGATGTCTTTCATTTCCACGGCCACTCTCTCTCTCTCTCTCTCTCTCTCTCTCTTTCTCTTTCTCGCTGCCCTCTCCTTTCTCTCCCCCCCCCCCCCCCCCCCAACCCCACCATCCCCCAATCCTGAAAGCACTATTGATTTTGAACCAGGACTTTTTTTTATAATGACCAGAATAGTTGTAGGGTAAGATCTCTCAGATCGAGAAACTGCTATTTTTTGGGGGGCCAGTGAAGCAAATGTCGACTTGAAATTATTATTTCAGCAAGAGAATTTCTGGCCACTTAGGTCAGTCCTAGTCAGAAGCTTCCCATTTCCTCTCAGCCCCACAGGGTTTATCCTGTACAGGCAAATCATGTGTAGTGGTTTTGTGGCGTGCCTTAATGTTAACAGGAAGGGACAACAGAGGAAATGTCGGCTAGATTCAGACATTAAGCAAATATTTGTGTTCACACTTTCAGGCGGCAGGGAAGCTAAACAGCGTGGCACTGTTACGTTCAAAACAACTGAGGTAGCTCATTAACATCAGTGGGACGTCAATTGGCTGTTTCAGATTATATTCAAATAAGTGATCGGCTGGATTTAACATTGTTAATAATCTGTGTCTACTCCCCCCCCCCCCTCCCTCCCCCCCCCTCTCCCCCCCCCAAAAACATAACAATCATAATTGGTCACTTCAATCCACGGCTGTTTGTGCGTGGGGGACGCTGCTGTGCGCAATCCGCTGCCGCGTTTCGATCTCTCACAAATATATATACAGTCAACTCACTTTACAGTATATTCTGTGAAGCACCTTGAGACGTCTGGAAGGTGTGAAAAGCCGCGATATCAAAAAGCAAGGATTCTTATGATTATTATTATTGTCTCAAACTATTATATATTGTTTTTACATGTTTTCTCTCTCTCTCTCTCTGATTCCAGTCAAAGAGAAGTTAACGGCCGACCCTGACAGTGAAATAGCAACAACCAGTTTACGGGTGTCCCTGTTGTGTCCTGTAAGTGTAACTGTGTGTAAATTAATAATTGGTTCATTGTCTTACTTCCCTCTCCTCGCTGGTAGTGTGTGGGACTTTGCTGCTTGCGGGCAGTGGGGTGTGTTTCACATCCCGTTTGTTGGCCGGCTGACGTTGAGGTAACAAACCTTGTGGTTGAGTATTCTTTGCAGAGGAAGATGTTTCTGTTTCTAACACAAATGTTTAGAGCTCACTTACTCTGCTCTCTCGCGCTCAGTGCTGGAAGGCTATCGAGGGGAGTGTCGAACTGGTCCCTATTTGAAATGATGATTGTCTAGGAACGTAGGAACAGGAGGAGGCCTCTCAGCCCCTCCAGCCTGTTCCGCCATTCTACAAAATAACAGCTGATCTGTGCCTCAACTCCCAATTACCCGCCTTTGCCCCATATCCATTGATACCCTGACCAAACAAACATCTACCCTCTCAGTCTTGAACGTTTGAATGGATCCAGCCTTTTGGAGGAGAGAATTCCTGAATTCCATTGCTCTTTGGGTGAAAACACGCCTTCCTGAATGATTTCACTCCCTTGTTTTAGTCGCCTGATAATAATCCGTCAAAAAAAAAAACCCACAGTAATAAAAACTGGCCATTTCAATCCACGGCTGTTTGTGGCGACGCTGTTGTGCTTGTAACCCGTGAAGCGCTTTGAGACATCGATAAGATGTGAAAAGCGCTGGATCACATGCGAGGATTAATACTTTTTATTATTATTTATTATTACTATAAAAAAAACTAATTTGTACGTACTGGCGGAGACTGGCTGAGGGCTGTTGCTGAGGTCTGAGGTGCTTGTTTCCAGCTGGGGAAGATGCGTCTGACGATCGCGTGTCGGGCCATTACCTGCTCGCACCTGCAGTGTTTCGACGCGACTCTCTACATCCAAATGAACGAAAAGAAACCAACGTGGGTGTGTCCGGTGTGCGACAAGAAGGCTCCGTATGAATATCTAATCATTGACGGGTAAGCCGACTGCACCCCTCCCCGCCACCACTCCCTCCCCCACCACCACCACACACGCACCTAATAATAATCCCTCCAGAAAAACCACAATAATAAAATTGGTCATTTTCAACCCACGACTGTTTGTGTGGGGGACGCTGCTGTGCGTAATCGGCTGCTGCGTTTTCCCCACAAATATATATACAGTCAATTCACTTTACAGTATATTCTGTGAAGCGCTTTGGGATGTCGATAAGATGTGAAAAGCCGCGATATCAATTGCCAGGATTATTATTATTAGTAGTAGTAGTATTATTATTATTACCTCGCGTGTTACTAATGCAAGTGTGAAACTGTTTATTTTACAACACAGTTAGATTTAGGGTCCGGATTATACAAGGGTTTGAAGCGCGCATAAATTCCTAGGTGAAGCAAAGGGAATTTTTTCCCCCGTTCTTTTCCCTCAAGAACTCGGTCTGTGCCAAGTGTCGGGAATGTGAGACCAAAGCAGGATATTTTTTTGTCCTGGAGCAAATTCTTGCTTTTAAAAAAAAACGAGGACCTTTGGTGGACAGAGGCCAGAATGGGCGCACACGTCACAGCCACAGTCAGCTCTGCAGCGCGCTCTGGCTTGGTAGTAAAACCTGTAGACATGTATAAGTATATTAAACCTGATAGCTTTATGATGCCCGAGTCAAATGATACAATGGTTTATAGGTTCGACTCACTGATACTGATTTTTTTTCTCATAAATTATTCTTCCAATTTTTTTCCCCCACCACCACCTCAGTTTCCAGCTATTGTTTTCATTTCACTCCAGTTAATTCCCTTCAAATAAAAGGATAACATTTGGGGCCACTCAAACCATGACTCGGACACCGCTGTGCGCAATTGGCTGCCGTGTTTCACACCCACAACCCCCCCAAAAATCCGATCAATTCACGTTACGGCATATTCAGTTTTGAGAAGATGTGTCTCGGAGGATGTGATGGGGTGGGGGTGGGGGGACGCTATATCAAATGCAAGGATAAAATTATTTGCTGGTTGTTTTTCCAGGAACGGGTTCAATTAAGCTTTTTTATGGGGGGTTTTTGTTTTGTAAAAGAATATATATATATTTTTTTAAATAAATTTTTTTGAAACAAAAATATGTAGCTTACTTTTTACTTGTTTTTTAAAATACAGATTGTTTATGGAAATCCTGAATTGCTGTACAGATTGTGATGAAATCCAGTTTAAGGAAGATGGCGCCTGGTCTCCCATGCGATTCAAGAAGGAAATTCAAGAAGTGAATTCCACCTACAATGGTGTGGATGGTGTGTAGTGCGTGTGTGTGTGTGTTAAGAGTTATTGGTGGGTTATCAGTGAATAATAATCCGTCCCAACAAAAACTACAATAATAGAAATTGGTCATTTTCAATCCACGGATGTTGATGTGGGGGACGCTGCTGTGCGCAATTGGCTGCTGCGTTTCGCCCACGCAATAAACAGTCAATTCACTTTACAGTGTATCCTGTGAAGAGTTTTGAGGCGTCTCAAAGACACGATAAGGCGCAAGGATTGTTGTTATAATAATGATTATTATTATTATTATAACTCTTGTTTTGACGTCCACGATACAGAACTGAGTAAAACCAACACAAATTAACATTCTTGTGATTAACTTTGACCTTTCCTGTGCAACAAGCTAGAGTTGCACAGGATACTGTCTTTATCTTTCCTGTGGTGTGACGCTGACCACACTGGCTGACTTATGTGTGCAGTGAATTATTGCACCACTGAAGCATCTATTTCTGTGCCCTGGGAACTAATCTTTTAAGAATGTCCGATAGCAAGTGCGGCCGTCTAGCTGTCGAGGGATTAATATTGCCTGGCCTCGTCCGTGCCAACCTTTCTGCCTTGCTGTATTCCCCGTTAGGTGCGTGCAAAAGTTCTTTGACGGAACACAGGCAGTCTCACGACAACAGGAGGATTGAGGTGATCGATCTAACGCTGGACAGTTCGTCTGAAGAGGAGGAGGAAGAGCCTCCAGCTAAGAGGAGCTACCCTGCCATCTCCTCTCCGTCACCTCCCATCAACAAGCAAGGGGTGAGTTTACCATCAGATCCCCCAGCCTCCACCCCACCGCCCTCCCCTCCCCTCCCCCTCCCCTCCCGATCACTGGCCTTTCATTGCTCTTTGAGAGAGAGAGAACCTATTTAGGGCAAAGCAAAAATATTTGATTTGTCTTTGAGTCGTGAGCTGCTGATTTTCTTAAGCCCCCTTTCTCCACAAATTCTCGTAAAAACCCCAACTTTGTTCTCTCCCGAAAAAACATACAGTCAATTAATTCACTTTACAGTATATTCTGTGAAGCGCTCACTTCAAGACACTCAGTCAACGATGTGGAAAAAGCCGCTATCTCAAATGCAAGGAGTACTGTATTACTATATAGCCTGGCCACACAATAACACCCCGCACACACACGCACGCACGCACGACGGGGTTGTGTTTTGATGCGTGTGTTTTCCCCGCAGGGTGTTAAACCTGCACCATCAGGCTTCTCCGGTCGCCAGAGCCCCGAGCATGCCAGCCATAGACACCAACTTTATCTCCACGCCTTTTCAAGACTACCGACATTCGTACCACTTACCAACACTGCCGTACGAGCTGCAAGGTGAGTGAGCTTCTCTCTCTCTCTCTCTCTCTCTCGCCGACCGCCGGCAAGCGCCAAGTCTGGTCGGTAAGCGGTAAAGGGTTTGGTGGTGAGAATAGGGGAGCAAAAAGGTTGGCTGAGGTCACTCTAGCCTCATCACCAGAGTCTACTCTCATACCCCACCTTCCTCAATCGCAAGGGAGCCCCTCCCTTCCTGCCCGTCCTAAACTTATTAAGTGATTAAAAACCGTGTCCTCGCTAACAATTCCACCACCACCACCCCCCCCCCCCAACCCAAAATAACATTGGTCACTCTCCGTGGCCTTTTTTGTGGGACACTGCAGTGCGCAACTGGCTGCTGCGTTTCAGTTCGGCCACAAAATACAGTCACTCCACTTTAATGTATTTCCTGTGAAGCATTTTGGGAAGTCCCAACGACAAGATAAGGCGCTGTGTCAAACTTTTTTTTTAAAAAAAAAGCAGATTTTAAAATGTAACTTTAAAATGTATTCTGGAAGCACTTTGAGATATCCCAGCGCTGTATCAAATAAGGATTATTATTATTAGGGGGAAACCTTGGGCAAGTTTCCTTACTCCACCCACACACACACACACGCCCCTGATAATAATTCCTCCCCCCAAAACAAATAAAAATTGGTCATTTTCAATCCACAACTGTTTGTGTGGGGGACGCTACTGTGCGCAATTGGCTGCTGCATTTCGCCCTCACATATATACAGTCAATTCACTTTACAGTATATTCTGTGAAGCACTTTGAGACACAGTCTAGAAGATGTGAAAAGACAATATACAATTTACAAGCATAATGAATAATA
>CM068755.1:16707388-16753428 GCA_035084275.1 Hydrolagus colliei | reverse complement strand
TGGAGTCCTGTAGCTCAGAGGTTAGAGCACTCGCCCCACAAGCGAGAGGACCCGGGATTGAATCCTGGACAGGACGAGATCTTGGGCAAGTTTTCTTACTATAGCTCAGTGGGTTAGAGCACTCGCCTTACAAGTCTGTGTTCGAATCCCGGGAGATCAGGTCAGGGCGAAACCTTGGGCAAGTTTGCTTACTCCACACACACACACACACACACACACACACACACACACACACACACACACACGTCGATAAGATTTGAAAAGCCACGATATCAAAATGCCAGGTGGATGGGTGGGTGGATGGGGCGGGGGTACAAGATAAGGGTGAGAGACAGAGCGAGGGGCAAACGGAGCGAGAGGGAGCGAGGGGAGAGAGAGAGAGAGAAAGCCACCAACTCGCTTCCCACCCCATCAGGAATAGGTGAAAGATCAGTATTTTGATGCCACAATCCTGTGCAATCTCAGCCGCCCCCTCTCCCTCCCCACCCCACCCCCCCCCCCCCTCCCCCCAGGGAGCTATTTTGCACAATTATCTCCTAGCTGATGTGCGCTCCTCACTTAACTCTCTGCCTTTTAAGGCAGAGATTAGGCCTCTGTTAGCGAACATCAGCTCGGGGCTAAATAATTGAAGGTTCCACTGGATATAACATCAATTGCTGTGGCTTGCGTCAGAATATTCCTTCCCTCTCTCCTCTCCTCTCTGCCTGTCTGCCTTTCTGTCTGTCTGTCTGTCTGCCTGCCTGCCTGTCTGTCTGTCTGCCTGTCTGCCTGTCTGCCTGTCTGTCTGTCTGTCCCTCCAGTTTTGTGTTTGGCTCCACTCTTTCATTTGCATTTGACGTTTCAAGGCTGTTTCCCTTTGACCCGGTGATCAGAGCAAGGGCGAGAGATGGAGTTCTGCGCCTTGTATAATGATAGCAGTAATAATACTAATAATAATGATCCTTGCATTTGTTATAGTGCCTTATCACGTCGTTCGAGACGTCTCGAAGCGCTTCACGGAGTATACACTGTACTGTAGAGGGTCCCTGTGGGCAAAATGTGGCAGCGAGATCCTCAAACAGTCATGGATTGAGTCACGCATTATTATTTTTAACAGTAAGTCAATTTATTATTGTTAATAATAATGTGCCCGGGAATCAAACCCGGGCCCCCCCCCCCCCCACATCGGCGAGGGCGGGAGTCAATACATTACCGGGCTTCAGAATGGAGGGAGAAGAGAGAGAGAGAGATCGGGAGGGGTGGTGGGGGGTGGGGGGTGGGGGGTGGGGGGGGAAGCAAGTGAGGCAATAAATAGAATGAACGGACGAGTTATAAACGTGAAGCTATATACAGTAACGGCGATGAGATGGAGCTAATGGCGAGTGCCTGTGAAATGACAACCCTTCAATCATTCTAACGTCCACACTTATCGATCGGACCTGAAAAACTCGCTGTCCCCAGACAGTGTGTTAGCACACTTTAGCTTCCTTTAATTATTATCCTAATAACTCACCGCGAGCTTTTAAAACCACTGATAATTGTACTTCCATACTCTAATTCTCCCCGAGGGCTCCATCCATTCTCAAACGGCCCGATAATGGGCTGCGGAGCGGGCGGCTGCCTGAGCTGCTCACAGTCGCCAGGTAGGTTGACATCAGCTCTTTGCTAAACCGGTCCGCTCGATTGTGGGTTAGCAACAGGGCTAGAAGATAAATGTAGAGCGCTCTATCAAATGCAAGGGCTTATTATCATCATTATTATTATTAATATTATATTATATTATATATATTATATTATAAGGGGGGCCATTTGGTCATTGATTCCGTGTACAGGTTGGGTTGGGGGGAGGTGGGGGGAGCGAGGGGTGGGGGGGTTGGGATGAGGGATAAATGGTCTTCCAACACTGAACTTTAATAATGATAAGAATCCTGGCATTTTGATACAGCGGCTTTTCACATCTGTCGACGTCTCAAAGCGCTTCACAGGATATACCGTAAAATGAATTGACTGTATATATATCTGTGGGCGAAACACGGCAGCCGATTGCGCACAGCAGCGTCCCCACACAGACAGACAGTCGTGGGTTGAAAATTACCAATTTTATTAGTGTGGGTTTTTGGATTATGATTAGGCGTGTGTGCATGTGTATGTGTGCGCATGTGTGTGGTGTGTGGAGTAAGGAAACTTGCCCATGGTTGCGCCCTGACCTGCCTTGTATTCGAACACAGGTCTCACGCTATGCAGTACGGTACTGTAAAGTGAATTGACTGTATATTTGTTGGCGTCTCTATTTAAAAAGAGAGCAGGGAGTTAGTTTCTCTCTCGCTCTCTCTCTCGCTCTCTCTCAGGTCAGTGGGGGATCGTTGAGGTGGGACTCCGGGTGACGTCCTCTGAAGAGGTTTGAGCCGCCTCCTCAAACGAGGCTCTCGATAACAGAACGGAGGGGGGGGGGGGGGGGGGGGGGGGAGAGGTGGTGGGGGGGGGGGGATGGGGGAGAGAAACTTTGCATCAAGTTCATCGCCTCCTCTTTCTGGCTGCCACGAGCGATGTACAGAAGCCAGAAGCAGAGGTTAATCTCAGCTCCGAGAGCTCAGATCAACTCAAATCCTGGCTCGGCAAAGCGAAGCATCACAATTAGAGAGCCCTCCTGAATACAGATTATCCTCCCCCCCCCACCCCCCCCCCCCCCCTCTCTCCGCCCCATAGACTTGAGCCAACCTAGTGGGTTCCGCAGTGTCTTTGCGACTCCTTTGTCATCTCCCTGACAGCCTACAACGCCACGTTGGACATTAGGCCGACATTGCCCGACTCCCCCAGCGTGAGTGATCGATGCGATAAGAAAATGGGATGAAACCACTTCTCCTCCGCTGAATATTTATTGAGCTCTTTCACTTGCGGCTCCGCGGAGACGCCCTTTTGTAAAGGGAGGAGGTTAGAGCAGGGGCGATTATTACAGGGGCTGTCCGTCACGCGGATATATATCCGGCTGAGTGCGTGTCATTTGCGGGTGACCGTTTGCTGTGAGCCAGGGAGGGCCCGGGCTGATGGAGACCTTCAGTGGAAGTCTGCGAAATAATACGCTTTGGGGGTAGTAACATAGGGACAGGAATAGCCTATTCAACCCTTCGAACCTGTTCCCGACATTCTATTAGATCACCTCCGTTCAGCGGGCTTCATGTCCCCTCCCTACCATTGGTGGACCGGCTTTCAGCCTCTCTCTCTCTCTCTCTCTCTCTCTGTTCCCCCACACTCTGGAACTCCATCCCACAGTCCATTCGCCTCCCTCCCCTCCCTCGCCTCTTTCAAGGCCGGTCTCAAGACCCTCCTCTTCGACCGTGTCTTCTGCTGCCCTCCCAACTCTCTCCCTCTCCTCCCAACTCTCTCCCTCCTCCTCCTAACTCTCTCCCTCCCCTCCCAACTTCTCTCCTCCCCTCCAAATTCATGCCCTCCTAACCCTCTCCCGACCCTTCCCCTTAACCTGCCCCTCTCCCTTGCCCCAAGACTTTAAATGACGACTGGTGTCCTGTGGAGTCCTGCAGCTTAGTGGTTAAAGCGCTCGCCTTACAAATGTGAGAAATGTGTTTCGAATCCAGGCAGGTCAGGGCGAAACCTTGGGCAAGTTTCCCTACTCCACACACCCACACACACACACACACACACACACACACACACACACACACACACACATGCCTAAAAATAATAATCCCTCCCAAAAAATAATAATAAATTGGTCATTTTCAATCCACGACTGTGTTTGTAGGACGCTGCTGTGCGCAATCGCTGCCACGTTTCACTCTCCCACAAATAGACACAGTCAATTCACTTTACAGTGTATTCTGTGAAGCGTTTTGAGACACAGTCTGGAAGACGTGAAAAGCGCTATCAAATGCCAGGATTATTATAATTATTACAGTGTTTATTCCGAGACTCGATGAGAGAAGAAATTCTCCCGAGTCTTGGATTTTTTACTCTTTGGGTAAAAGAGAATCTCAGGAATCAAGCAGATCTCAGCGACAGACATGTACTAACAGCTATGTCACACAGAGAGAGAGAGCGAGAGAGAGAGAGAGAGAGAGAGAGAAAGCTGCTGGCTGTATAACCTGAGAGGGTTTTGTGTGCGTGGCAATCGCGTGTGAATCCTCGCTGGCGCGGAGCCAGGGGGGGGGGGGGGGGGGCCCGATCGGAGGCAGACAACGGGAGCGGTGACTTGTTACAGCCTGGGGCGCGTAGGTTGAAAGGGATGATCCGGGCGATCCGCGTCATCGCGCAGGCGGCATCGCCTGTCGGAACGAAGAGAGCGAAGGGTGTGGGGTGAGCTGACTGATTAACATGGCCGCCCGCACGCTCGCTCGCACGCACGCTCGCTCGATCAACAACTTTCTTTTTCAGCCGCTGTTGATGGTAGGATGAGAATTCTGGAAGGATGGGATCAAAATTTCTGGAGCTCCCATACATAGCTCAGTGGTTCAGAGTCACTCGCTCACTCACTCACTCATTTGCCTTACAAGCGTGAGAGAGACCTGTGTTCGAATCCAGGCAGGTCAGGTCAGGGCGGAACCTTGGGCAAGTTTACTTACTCCACACACACACACACACACACACAGACACACACACACACACACAGACACACACACACACACACAGACAGACAGACACACACACACA
Organism: Hydrolagus colliei; assembly: GCA_035084275.1. Lineage (NCBI taxonomy): Eukaryota > Metazoa > Chordata > Chondrichthyes > Chimaeriformes > Chimaeridae > Hydrolagus > Hydrolagus colliei. The sequence continues at coordinate 16,748,784 of CM068755.1, read as the reverse complement.
CACACAGACATCTAATCCCCCCCAAAAAACCACAATAATAAAAATTGGTCATTTTCAATCCACGACTGTTTGTGGGACCTTTTCCCCCACTGTATATTCTGTGAAGCGCTTTGAGACGTCGATAAGATGTGAAAAGCGCTCTATCTAATGCACGGATTATTATTATTATCATCAAATGGAGAGTGAAGAGTCGGAACACACAGACACACACACAGACAGACACTAAAAACCCACAGGCACAGAGACACACGTTTAAACACACAGAACCACAGAGAGACACACATACACACACAGACACACCATCAGATAACACCAACAAAATTACAAATCACTTCCTCAGATTCAGCCCGTGATCAAAGGATAGAGAGAGTGTGTGTGTGTGTAAAGTGTAATTAGTAATGACTGCCACCATCATCAATGCAATTGTTTCAGTGGTGTCAGCGGGAGGAAACCACACGACAGGGACCCCGGAGAATTATTGCGGTTTTAAATTGACTTCAGCGAGATCACTCCCTTCCTCACTCCTTTCGCCCCCCCCCCACCTCCCTCCCCCCCTCCTCCCCCCTCCTCACCCCTCCTCTCTTCCTAGTTTCACCGCACCTTTGGTCACCTTTTCCCCTTTTCTGGGGACACGAATAAAGGCACCCTTTCATACAACTGCTGTAGAAGGTTTAAAAAGAATAAAATCTTTCCCCAACCAGCAACTGCGGTCACGTGTGGTGACTCGTGTGCGAATTTTGTAAGTCAATAGGTCAGCGTATTCAATCAATCAATCAATCATAATCCTTGCATTTTGATGTAGCACTTTTCACGTCTTCCAGACGTCTCAAAGTGCACTTCACAGAATATACTTTAATGTGAATTGATTATATATGGGAGAGCGAAACGTGGCAGCCGATTGCGCACAAACAGTCGCGGATTGAAATGACCAATTTTTATTATTGTGTTATTTTGGGGGGGGGGGGGGGGGGGGGGGGGGGACGACAGATTAGGCCCTGGCTTGGCTGGTTTGGCATTTGCCAAGTACCATTCGATCTCCTGCATCGCCTGCAGTTCCATGTCACGTTCCACTACCCTTTGTGACTCAGAAACAAGGTTCCTGCTGCAAAGGACTAAGGTTTTCGACTCCTTGCCCGACTTTCTAAACTCCAGCACCATTTTACTCTGCCAGCCTCAGGGTACAGATCTGCATTTCAAACAGCACTTGTGATGGCTGTGGGATGTCTCATTTGCTCCAAGTTTTGTTCCAGGGCTGCAAATGATCTACCTGCCCACCCATATATACAGTCAATTCACTTGCCAGTCTATTCTGTGAAGCGTTTTGAGACAACGGTCGATAAGATGTGAAAATCCGCTCTATCGAATGCCAGGATTGTTATTATTAATATTATTATGAAATGATCGCCCTGGTTTGAAACTGAACTAATCGAAACCTAAATCAGGATGTCCTCCTGACGTGAAAAGGCGCTCTATAAATAAAGCTATGTTGTTGTTGTTGTTGTTGTTGTTGTTGTTGTAACTGAATAACTTCCTGCAGTTCAAAGATTTTGATGTGTACTTTTACCTTCCCCCCCCCCCCCCCACCCCTCGCTGTGTAACATTTTTTCAGTTAAGGGGATTAGGGTAAAGGTCGAGTAATTGGAGTTGAGGTACAGATGAGCCATGATCTTATGGAACGGCGTGTCATGGTCAAGGGTTTGAACTGCCTCCTCCCGTTCCGATGTCCACGTTTCCTTTCTCTCCGAGCGGCAAATGCCTATTGATGGAAGTGCTGTATGTGTCTTTGCTTTGAGAGGATAAAGGCCTGATACTATTTAATTATGCTTCAAAAGAAATTGCAATGGGGTGGTGGTGGTGGAGGGGTGGGGGGGGGTTGTAAAATATTTAAACAACTCCAAGGCGAGTGAAGTGGGGACCATTTGCGTAATTGATCGAAAGTATGAGATGAATCAAACAGATTGGAAAAAAAACATTTTCGAATTTCAAAATGCGACCATAATAACCTTCTTGATTTCTTTTGCTCGCCACCCCCCCCCCCCCCCACCCTGATGGTTCAAGCCAATAAATCATTTAGCTTTTGTTCTGTAATGTGCCTGCATTGTACAATATTGTTCCAAATTGCATTCCAATTATAGGACTGGAATCTAAAATCCTTCCATTAGCCCATAGAGGTAGTCATTTAAACCCAGTCCTGGAATGCTATTGCTCGTAATTGTAGTTAAGCAAATAATATTCATTTAACGTTCAATCAATTTGTTTGTAACTCCAGCCGAGCCAATGTCTCCACCCTCCGTTGGAAAAACAAAAAGTCTTTTTTTTTGTGTAGAAGCTCTCTATTTGTAATTCGCCCAAACACAATTTGGGCAAACGAAGAAGGTCCATTTGCCGACACTGTTCAACATGTTAACTGCGTTATAAGCTAGTTTGTTCAGCGTACTGTAGTCCGACACAAGATCATTGGTACAAAGAGCCTTGTCAACCTGCCCGACGCGTCCGCTCAGCAGACTCTAGCCTGCTCCACGTCCCCCCGTCCCACCCGCCCCACCAATGGCTAAAGAGCCTTTAGCCACTCTGCCCCCCCCCCCCCCCACCACCCAACCTCTAGAACTCCATCCCGCAGTCCCTCCGCATCGCTCTCCCCCTCCCTGGCCTCCTTCAAGTCCCTCTGCCTCGAGACTCTCCTCTTCGATGGACCCATCTGCAACTCCGATTCCCCCCCCACAACACCCCCCCCCCACCCAGAGAAATGTAATTATTATTAATAATAATAATACAATAATAATAATAATAATAATCCTGGCTTTTCACATCTTATCGACTGTGTATCAAAGCGCTTCACAGAATATGCTGTGAAGTGAATTGACTGCGTATATATTTGTGGGTGAAACGCGGCAGCCAATTGTACACAGCAGCGTCCCCCAGAAACAGTCGTGGGTTGAAAATGACCAATTTTATTTTTGTGGGGGGTTTTTTTTGGGACGGGTGGGGGGGTGGAGGAAACAGATTATTAAATTCTCCGGTAACTCCCAGTATCAGGAATTGTGTTCAGTTTAATTGTTATACGTATGAGTATGGATTGCATTGATTTCAAAATACTCCAAATATTTGGGTGGATGGGTGGAGTCGGGTCTCGAACTCGCGACCCTCAGGCTGGGGAGAATTCCCCCCCCCCCCCTCCTCCGTCACCAAGGCGACTGCCACTCAGCCGGTTACCAGGGCGACGGCCCCTCCCCCCCCCCCGCAACCGCCCCCTCCCCCCTCTCGCGGAGAGTCCTGCTGACTCCTCATTGGCCAATGCCTGGCCGGGTGGGAGGGACGTAGGGACATGATCACCCAATCGGAGAAGTCCGGAGCTGACCACGTGGGGTTGATTGACGTCCGTCCATGGGGGCTACCTCTCACCCTCTGATTGGCTGAAGCCTCTCGTCCCCCCCCCTCCCCCCCCCCCCCCCCCCCCCCCCTCCTTGCCGCCTGTCACTCAGTGGAACGGAGGGCGGGAAGGCGGGAGCCACGTCGCCCGCTGGTCGTTCGCTCTCTCGCGCTCTCCCTGAGGTGTGGGTCTCGAGGCTCCCGATCCCCCCCCCCCACCCCGCCCCCCCAACTGCCGCCTTGGTGTTGAGAGGCGCGCGGAGCGGGTGGGAGTCACTCACTCACCCACCACCACAACTACTACTACTACTCCCACCCGTGAGGAGGCGGGGGTGGGGGAGACACCGGCCGGCCTTCACTGTGGGGGGTGTGGACGTGACAGCGTGTGGCTGTGAATCATTCGTCAATATTATTACATTATCGAGGTGAGGCAAGAGAGCGAGCGAATGAGACAGACAGACACAGAGAGAGAGAGAGAGGGGGATAGCTATGTAGATGTATAGATAAGAGACGAAAACGCACTCAACTCACGTACAAACCCGCCAGGCCGGTGTGAGTGAGTGAGTGTGTGAGAGGAATAGAATTGAGAGCGAGCGGTTTGTGTGTGTGTTTGTTCTACAGCTCACACACTTTCCTTCACGCTTCAAAGTGGGGTGGGTGGGGGGGAAGGAAGGCTCCCTCTACCAGAACGACAGGAAGTATGTGTGTGTGTTTTTAATTTAAAAAAAAACAACAATAACTAGGATGAGTTGTTGTTTTTCCCCTTTATTTTCCTCAGAAGCTTGTCCCCCCCCCTCTCTCTGTGTATCTCTCACTCTGCGTGTGTGTCTCTCTGTGTATGTGTGACTATCTCTGTGTATGTGTGACTATCTCTGTGTATGTGTCTCTCTGTGTATGTGTGACTCTCTCTGTGTATGTGTGTGTCTCTATGTGTATCTCTCTCACTCTGTGTGTGTCTCCCTCTCTGTGTTATGTGTGTCTCCCTCTCTGTGTTATGTGTGTTTGTTTGGATGGATGGACGTGTGTGCGTGTGGGACGCTATGCTTGTGCTGGAAATGCAAGTTATTGTTGCTGGATGTCTCTATAGTGTATGTGTGTGTATATGAGTCTGTGTCTCTCTCTCTCTCTAGCCGGTCTGTGTGTGTCTGTCTGTGTAACTGGCCTGTGTGTGTGTAATTGCCATGTGTGTGTGTCTGTAACTGGCCTGTGTGTGTGTCTGTGTAACTGGCCTGTGTTTGTCTGTCTAACTGGCCTCTGTGTGTGTGTGTGTCTGTGTAACTGGCCTGTGTGTGTCTGTGTAACTGGCCTGTGTTTGTTTGTCTAACTGGCCTCTGTGTGTATGTGTCTGTGTAACTGGCGTGTGTGCGTCTGTGTGTAACTGGCGTGTGTGTGTGTCTGTGTAACTGGCCTGTGTGTGTCTGTGTAACTGGCCTGTGTTTGTTTGTCTAACTGGCCTCTGTGTGTATGTGTCTGTGTCACTGGCCTGTGTGTGTGTCTGTGTGTAACTGGCCTGTGTGTGTGTCTGTGTGTAACTGGCGTGTGTGTGTGTATGTGTGTGTGTCTGTGTGTAACTGGCCTGTGTGTGTCTGTGTGTAACTGGCGTGTGTGTGTGTCTGTGTGTAACTGGCCTGTATGTGTGTGTTAAGCGATAGCGTGAGCACCTAGTGGACGCCGCAGCCACCTGCGAGTCAACCGAGCTTGGCTGGAGCCGGAGTGCAGCGAGCAGGGAGGGCGGGAGCTTCCGACGCTGGAGCGATTGGTTTACCTGCCGTCGCTGTACCTGCCGATTGGCTGGCCGGTGCTGTCAGTCAAGCTGGCGGGCGGCGGGGCTGCCTAGCGGGTTAGGGTGCGCTGGGTGCCTATGGCTGGAGTTGATACTTTGCTCTCACCATGTATGTATTGGTCTGTGTGTGTGTGTGTGTAATGTTTTATTTGGTGGGGAGTGATTGGGGTTCTGTCCTGTCTTCTCGCCTTGCCACCCATTCCTCATTGTAAACCAGCTCTTGTTCTCACTCACCCATGTCTCTCTCTCTCTCTCTATATATATATATATATTATATACTGTATATATATATTGTGTATATAAAGAACTTAGCCCCGATTTATATACGAGTTTAGAGGGGAATGAAATATTAGTGTTTCTCAGCCTTCCCTAATTGTTCTGACGAAGTGTCTCACTCTCCCGTGAAGATCTTAAACCTGTCTGTGTGGGTGAGTGTATCTCACTCCTTCCACTCGAAGTCTTGATTGATTGATTGATCGATCGATTGATTGATCCATGTCCGTGTTTATCACTAGCTTTTTTGCCTTTATTAAGAAAAACTGACTTTTAAAACAAACGAATTAAAAAGTGTCACTGTTTTGATGTGGAGATATTCCCGTGGGATATGAAATTACTTTAATATTAAAAATCAAATAATTCTGAATCCTTGTGATTTCCCCCCCACCCCCTTTTTTGTTCTTAGCTAACTGCAAATAATGTTTCGTAATGTAATTTTGTTGTTGTTTGTTTTTAGGTTTTTAAGTTGCTGTTTTTAAGCTGCACAACTGTAAGTAGTGCTGACGGTTTTTTTGTTGGGAGATTTGGCAAAATCACAACTGTTTCAGTATCAACAGGCTTTTTAAAACATATTATTTGCCTTAATCCCGTTCAGTTTGCCCAGATTAACTGGACATCATGAAACAGTATGACAGTGATTTTCATTTGTGCAATGCCATTGAAGTCAGATGAACGTTTCACAAGTGAATACAAATATAATGGAGAACATTGAGCAGGAAAGGGGAAATTTACAGTCAGCGGGGTTTGAAGTAAGGGAGGGAGAAAGAGGCGATGAGAAAATTGGACCAGAAGGGATAAGATAGGGTAAGAATGAGTATCTAGTGTGGAGGAGGCTATATACGTAAATGCAAGTTGAATCTTAGTTACTTCACTTGGGTCCTGGGCACAAAAAGAACTTGGTGAGGAGAGAGTAATAGGTTTGTGGAGAAAACATGTGCTTCAAGTGTTTGGATGAATTCCAATTTATGGAGCTTTTAACTCATAAAAATTTGTGAATTGGTGATGTGGGTTGATAGCAAGATGTGCTTTTCGTGCCTTAACCTGAAAAGCAGTGTATAGTTTTGGTGATAATTTTGTCTGAACGTTGCCAAAGCACACTTTGTCAGTAAATTATTGACTGGATATGTTTATATAATGTATTTGAATCATCTATTTAGTTTTGCCAGCAGAAGTTATCTACCGTCAGAAATCCGCTTTAAGAGTCTTTCTTATTTTAACATGCAACAACAAAATTATATTTGAATAGTGCCTTTCATGTTGATAGGATGTCCCAATGCAAAAGGAGCAGCTACTTAATCAGTATTAGTTTATTCCTCTTTCCAATCTTTTTTAAAAAAAATATTCTACGCATTGGGTCTTTTTTCTTTGCTGCCACCACACCTAGGCTAATGACTAGTAAGTCTTAGGCTGACATCTATAACTGAGTTTCATTAATCACAGTGTGTGGTTAATAAATCTTTTCATGTACATTGTTCCATTGCTAATAGGTTGCAAATGTAATTAGACCTGTGGCTTTTTGTCTATTCCTGATTTTCATGGGGTCTGCTTCAATAGGTAGCAGGAAAGAGATGTATGGAACTTTAACTCATAAAATATTGTATTGAATGCAATTGGAGGTCAGCGGTATCCATATAGAGAAAGTTGGTTGAATCTTCCCCTTATGCCCAATATCTGTGAAACACAGACTTTTACTAGAATATGAAGCTTAATTATCAGATTGCCTAGTAAAGCATAATCTGCTTTTATGAACTAAATGATGGAACATTGATAATGGAACATTATCATTCCAAATCCTGGAACAGGATGTAATAGTACAGTACTTTGTGTTTAAATAATCTGAAAATATAAGTCATTATGGTTATTTGAGACTGTAGCAGCATTTGCCACGTGAATTATAATTTTTTTCCTTTATCTCTATCACTGTTTTGCGTACAGACAATTCATTTGTCGAAAGTCAGCATTACACACTATGTTTAAACCTTCAATGTGACAATAGGATCTGTCTAAAATCATGAGTGACCAACACTGCAGTGAGTTATTCAGTCATCTATACAAACAATAAATATTGTGTATGCAGTAATATTTCTAGTTCTCTGAGATGCTGCAACAACAACAAAAAAAGCTTGCTGTTTAGGTGTCTCTCAGGTTGAATATTGCATGTAGCACACTTTGTTTAAAAGGCCATTAAAGAACTTGCAGAAAGAGGGGAGAGAGAAACCACACGCATGTCCATACATGAATGTGTGTCCCTTTTGTCCAACTCTTTTAGGCATTCCTCATGTTGACTGATCTGATTGCTTTTCAGTTTTCATCCCCATACACACCTTTTAAAGGTACTGTATCTTGTTTGGCAGCCCTTTTATATTTTCGTGAACCCAGACAGTTAGTGTTTGGCTGTGAAGTGCAGCATTGTAGCCTGCTTCTCGTCATAACAAATCTTTGCTGCGTGCATTTTTCAGAAATACGTTTCTTTTCCACAAATACAGTATGTCAATTGGTTGAAGGGTAAGTGCAGAAATATTTTGAGGATTATTTTTAAGCTCCAGTGTTAATGTTTGTCTTAGATTATTAAACTGATAAGCGGATGATTCTGTGAATCCTGACGTCCTCCCGATGTAAATGTAACTTAGCTGTTGCTGTATGTTTTCCTTTGTCTTTCCATCACCTTCCTTAATTAGTTTATGCACTTAAATCCAGTATGTACAGAACCTCACCTGTAATGCTCATTATGTGAGTGTCTTGCACTGTAGGGACACATTATTGTGGTAATGATGATGTGGCTTAACCTTTCTTCGCTTCTCTTTTCTGTGTGCCAAAAGAGGGTGTTGGTTGTATTACGTTTTACGAGGTTGCACTGGCTTGAAGGCACTTACTATGCATAGCCAACTAATTGCAGTGTACGCAAATTGGATTAGAAATATTTGAGTTCAAAATTCAATACAATATAATATGAAAGGAAGATTTGGAGTATTCTAAAGCAATGCAAGGCTCAGAACTGAGACTTAAGAAACTATGGATAAACAGGATGAGTAGCTGATAAGCTGCAGGTTTGCCAGGATTACAGAAACTCAAATTATACTTGTACCATATCCAGTTTGCACTCAGATGCTATGACCTGTTTTGAATAATATGTTTCTTTAAACTTTCACTTTGGGAAGCTGTGTAATGCATGTGTATGGTGTACAAATTGTTAAATATATTAGCTGTGGTCTAGAACAGCATTATTAATTTTGATTCTGTAATGAGACTTGAAATTTGAACAATAAACGACCGACATGGGTACATTCGATATATCAAATCATTAACTATAATGGAAAGTAATACAGCTGGAAGCAAAGTAGTTGTTTTGCAGCAGATTGAAGTAAAAATGATAACCCATTCTCTTAAAGATCACTTGTTCCCAGTGGGTCTGTCTCTGTAAAACTTTAGTGGCTTTGATTGATGTATTGGTGTGTAAGGAAAAACCTTATTGCTTTCTCTTCACAATTTGTAAATACATTGGAATTTTACTTAATCGCTTTGTGAGAAAGAACTTTGATTTTTATAATTTTGAGACACCGCAAAACACTTAATGTAATTACTGTCAAGTGAAGACGCTGTTTCCGTAGGCAAAAAAGGCAACCATTTGTGCCTTTAGGAAGACAATCGGCCATGAGGTAACTTATCAATCTGGATGATTTTAAAATGAACATTTTACCAAAATGGGTTTTCAAAGAGCTGTCCAAAACCTGTGTTTTTCACTAATAATTTTTATACAAGTTCAAAGTAATTTTCTGTACAACGTTATTTCGCTTACAGATGGGGAGAATGTCTTAAAACGCTTTACGTAGACAGCGGGGAAATCTGAGCGAGGAGGTGGGGAGGAATGGCTGATAGAGCAGTCAGAAAGGTTTTTAAGATGGGTTTGGGAAACTGTGAGAAAGTGGGGGGTGGCATATACAGTTAAGATGTAAAGACATTATTGAGAGGAAGATGAGGAAAAATTGATAATTCCAGGAAGTTTTGGTCTAGGTTGATAAAGACTGGCTAACTACAGCACAAACCTGCTCGTCTATATCAATATCTTTAGATGTTGGCTCTTTAAAAGATGTATGATCTACCTCAAAGCATTGTGAATCATGTGATTTATCCTGCTACTGCTTTATATATAAGGGCAGCCCCACCCATCTTTTAACTATTTTTCTCTCTCTCCCCACACGCACACACACGCGTGCACACAAACACAGGATCAAACATTCAGCTGTAGTTAGATTAGATATTTATCTTTGTCACCATTGGCGGGTAATACAACTGTTTATATCATTAAATAATTTGGAAGCCACCATCAATTGATTCTTGGCATATGTAATATATTGTATCAGAAAATTGATTTTATATGTCGTTTAATTTGAGGTGGTGAAAGAAAGGTTTGTAAAGGTGGATTTAATAATTGGATATTGATGTGTAATACTGAATGGTAACTGTTAAACCTTGTGGACCTGTGCAGAGGAAAGGGACCTCAAAACTATTTTGAAGCTGGGAACATTTATTAGCACCTATGATTTATGGCATAATAGGAGGTTTCTGAAATGCAGAGGAGTCCGATAAATAATTGCTTTCTGTTCAAGAGCAGTAGCTCAGCAATAATACCTAATTTCACAAGCTAAATTTTGCACTTTCATTAATTGGATCTTAAAATACAGTGTATTTATGCCTTTATAGTCTTTTTGTAACATTACTGCCAATTTCTCTCAGCGAGGAACTATGGGAGTAGAGTTCAGATCCAGTAAACCCTTTTGACATTGATAGTTGGGATTTTTTCCGGATGGATGAATGAATTGGATCAAAGTATTTTTTGTTTACTCTGTACAATTGTGTTTTTTTTAAATGCAACGCTTGTGACTCGGTATGCTTCAGTTTCATAAAGCACAAACACAATTTTTTAGAAGCAATTTGATGACTTATAAGAGGCATATTGGGGAAAATTATTGTAAATTTGTGGTGTGAATAGAGGGAAAGTAGGAAGATAAAGAGCGGAGAATATGGGTAAATTAATGAATCTTTGATTGGTTGGTTGCATTAGTGCCATACCCTAGGGATTTGTGCTGTATTGTTTTCTTTCTAAATTAATGATTGAAAAGAAAACATTGCTGGGAACTGGGGAAACATTTCTGGGAAGTTGCAAAGTTAAGGAGTGTGCGTAAGAACCTGGAATCCTGCTGTTAAGTGGTGATTTGCTGCACAGCAGTGTGCTGTACCAATGATTTGACTTGTATATATTGTTGCTGCAGACAGTTAGTCTCTTGGGCACTCATTTTCTCTGGCATTTTCTATACAAGTTGAATTAGTAAAAACAAAATGCTGAGGTGCATGCAAGGGAATTGCAGTATTCCTCAATTGTTTTAAACTGCTATTGTAAACTAGTGCGAAAATAATGGTTTCTAATTTCAGAATTTCTTTAGGTATGTGCATAAAATATTGTCGGAAGCAGCTTGTGTGTCTGGAATGGGAAAGTGCTGTAATTTATTTCTCACTGGTAATATGAATTCCAGATGTAGAAATGGCACACTTAGTCCTTGCAGGGATGGTTATTATGGTTGTTTTACTCAACGCTATCGGTGAATCTGCTAGGCTTATAATTTGTAATGTCAGTCCTTTTTTTTGTGTGTGGATTTTATGTGTGTGTGTTTTTTTTAAAAAAAGGCTTTGATACTTCAAACAGTAAGGCCAAGGAAAAAATAATTGATGTTTGAAACTCATGATGCTTGAAGCTTTGTTACAGTCCACAATTTAGAACCTTTCATGTCAACCAAATTAAGAGTATAGAAGTAGAGCAATTTTAAATTAAAATTTAAGTCGTGGTGCAGTGTGTATCAGTGCCAGCCTCTGAATGAGAACGATGTGGCTTTAAGTGCTGTCAGCTTTTTGGGCTCATGGTCAGTGCTGACATCCCGATACAGTGCTGGGAGTGCACTGAATAGTCAGCAATGTGCTGTGCTGCAGAGTGGCGGAATGAATACGAGTTCATTTGCACAATTTCCACACTGAGTGAGTTTCCAAGAATGGGAGCAGAGATTCGGGCAGGAGGCCAAAAGTGCAAGGCAAGAGAAAAATGTTTTAGAAATCTGAATTTGTATAGATGAGTGAATTGGCATTGAATTCAAAAATTTGATTCGAGTCAAATGGCCTTGCGCATCAAATATGAAGTTGGTTGAAAATGTTTTAAAAAAAAAAAAAAAAATTTCCCTTGTTATCCCTGTGAAAATTGGAGCATATAATTTGGCTTCCAATGTTATATAGAAGAGTGCTAATAATTTTCCCCTTCACTTTAATAGGAAACTCTATCCCAAATAAATGGTTTCAAGTTCTGTTATGAAGAAATCCAATTGGTCACTGAAATTGTCTCACCAACATTTTTTAATATATGATGCTTCTGATATTTTCAATAATATCTTGTTTATAAAACAGTTTCTGTGTTTTTTTAAGAAAAATCTTCTGCTGATCTGGTTAGAGCTCAAAAGTCGGCTCCAATAAGATTATTCTTCCATAATGTATTGCATTAAGAACGGTGGAGTCCCCGTGGTGTAAAAATGACTGCAAGTTGGATTTTTTCCACCACGTAGTTTATGGTTCAGAAAATGTGCCAAAATATTGTGAACAAACTGCTTTCATTTCAATACATTTAACCATATCAGTTTTGAATTTACATCCAGTACGTGTGATTTATATCTAACTTGCATGTCTGCCAACTAACGTGGCTATTCACAGTGCTAAGTATTTGTGAAAATAGTTTTAACAGTGGTGCTTTCTTTCTTCATGTGAACCTTTTGTGAGACAGTGTCTTCATTTAAACACCTTGTGTGAAATTGCACTTACAATGTGAGATCAGCAGTCCTGTGTACCCTCTCAATCTCCTCATCAGGCTGTTGGCTGGTGGCGTTTTTTTTGTGTGTGGGCAAAAAAAGACTTCTTTTAAAAAAAAATCACTCTTTAACCTAACTGGAACATGATTGGAAATTATGTAAATGTTACTGCATTGTGCAGGATTCTGGGTGAATGTCAGTGAACAATGCACATTTCCTGAGAGGATGGAATCCAGCAGTGCTGCAACATAAATGCTTTTGTAGTATCACCACGGAATTTCTCATTTCTGCATGCATTGACATGTTTAAATAGATAAATAATATTAGGCAAGTTAACCCAAAATGTCAGGTGGAATTTTAATCCGCCTCTGTTTGTGCCTTACTTTGTTTAAACTTTTCTCCCCTTTTTACTTTTTTTTCGCCCACACAATACGGACAACACACACAACACACACATACAAACCCAACACACACATACAAACCCAACACACACATACAAACACACAATAATAATCCTTGTATTTGATATAGCGATTTTCCCATCTTATCTACATATCAAAGAGCTTCAACACATGTAGAAGCATGGCTTCCACCCATTACCTGAGATGCAACCATTCTTCGTAAGAAAATGACCTCACTTGGGCTCTGCTTTTCAGTGTTAGTAAGGTAGCTCCACATACTGCCTGTGTTTTTTGTTACTGCTCTTTCACATTGAATTAATATAAACTGTATGGGAGTATGGCTGAATGTATTCAGTAAGTAGCTGAGCCAAACTAATGGGAAAGATCCCCAAGATCACTGTTTCCTGGGCATGAATCTCTGATCTATTTTAAGTTAGCCAGAATGATATTAAGAGATACTATAATTGGCATCTCTGCCTCAGGGCAAAATCATCCAGACTTCAGCTCAAGATTCAGCTAACCAGCAACTCCTGTTCAAGTGGTTCTCATTGAGCTTAGCTATGATTGCCCCAGCGCTATCAGAGTTCGAACAACAACAACTTGCATTGAAATACTGTTATCAAACTTCCCGTGGTACTAGCCTCTTGGATCGTTGAGTTTGCCGCTGAGCGAGGGAGATAAATAATGCACACTAATGCATATGCATAAATAATTTACACTTGTGCAAAGTAAGTAACTGGCATCAGTGGAATTGTACCCCCTGGTAGTGTCGAATTTATTATTTCAGATGTGTTTTCGCCATTGAGACGATCGTTTATTTCTCTTATGATGGTCTTTTCAGAAAACATCTTTGCTGCAACACAAGCTCGTACTTTTGACAAAGTTGGAGAACTACTAGTTTGGTTTTAATCACTAAGGCATGCTTGCAGCATATCCCAGACATTGTTTGTCTCCTAATCAATAGAATGATGGCTCATTTAACTCGCTTCATTATTTTCTTCTGTTTCATTAGATACAATTTGAAACTAAACTGCATTTGAGCTGGATTCCATGCTATTGTTAATAAATTATATATTCTGTTGATGTAGATCCAAAACACTATTCCATTTTGAGCAATTGCTTCTGTCAAAATTGGATTGACATTTTATTCAACAAACAGTAACAGCAACTTATGTTTACACAGCGTCCCTCACGCAGGGTAATGTCTAGAGCACGTAATTGGAAAAAAAAAAGTCACAAGGATAATCGCTTAACGTCATTCATTTGGGAAAGAAGATTCAGAAACTTTACTAGTTACTAAAAAAAAGTAGATCTACTTATAGAAACTTAGTAAGTATATAAGTAAGAGGGGGATTATTAAAAGAGTGTGGTAAGGTAACAGGACAAAAATGGGTCAGATTAACTGGCTCATATCAGCACATACCTGTTCAGAAAAAGCCACACACATTAGATAGTTACTTGGGGAGGACAGGTTTGCAGGGCTGTGAGGAGAAAGCGGGGGAGTGGGATGGATTTGGACAGCTCTTTTCAAAGCCGGCACAGACACGTTGGGTCAGGCTGAATGACCTCCTCTGTTCTGTATAATTCGTTGTTTCTAAGATTTCGTAGTTCTAATTTGAAAAAGGATCAACATTCCAAATAAATGAAACAATCCAAACTACCAAAGGAAGGGAAACGAGAGGAAAAACTAATGGGCCAAAGCCAGGAGGAGAGTAGTTTGCTGTGTGGTGGTTACTGCTGTATGCAATCTCTACATTTTAGTTGTATACTAATTGGCCAGTGATCATCAGTTACATCCATATATTTTTACACTAGGGGTTAGTAAGATTTCCTCTTCAGCGTTCTTAACAAAAAGTATAATTGTGAATTTATTCATTTGGAGAGCAGCAACGTATTACATTTGTGTGGCTCCTATCATGTGGGGAAGACGTTGTGAAAAGGAGGGGTGAAAGGCGCAGTCGAATAAGAGTCCCGAATATTGCAGATGATCACACTTTGTATTTGTTTCGGTTGGTTGAAGTAGAAGATTTTCAAGCCTCCACAGTTTTCATTATTTGACGGCCATCCCCACATTCTTAACCTTGTATATGTTTTTAGGGGGGGCAGGGGTTCTGATTGTGGTATTAGTGTATGTATGATAAAACTCTGTTTATGCACCTTGAGAATACTGCAGAGAACTATGTTCAGAATATCTGCAGAGCTTAAATGTATGCAAAGCCTAAGTGAGGCTCCAGCATTTACAGCCTACATAGCTGAAAGCTTTTGACAGCCATATCGCTGTCTCTCTCCCCAGTAAGATCTGAATTATTAAAGCTGCTTTGTTCATTTTAAATTGAGCCTCTGAGCTGATTACACAAATTTGGGTGGGGGGGAAGAGAGATTTAATTATTGTGTGGAGCTGGAGAAAATGTACAAAAGGTTCCTTGCTGTCAATCTTGCAATGAATGCATGCAATTTGACTTAAAATGGAGGAAGAAAATTAAAAGACCATTAGCTGCAGCGTTACTTATTTTTTAAAAGTTGGGATGATACGTTGGTTGCTAGGATATCTGTATGTATTGCTACACAAACAGTATAACTCATAGCTAGTGTGGGCCAATACCCAGCTGTAATACTCTTAACGTTTTACACTTGATGGGCTTCTCCTGTTCGTGTTGTATTATTATTATTATAGATGTAGGTAAATTTGCTTAAAGAAATGTCATCTTACAACTGCTGCTGAGCTGTTTGAAGATACAAATCAAAGTGAAATAAAACACTGCAGTCTGCAGCCATAGCAGACATTTGAAGCTGAATGATAGGCTGCCTATTATTTGGGGTAGGGCACTTCACCAGAATTCTAAACCACTGAGTTGAAAGAGCCTTCTCCTCTATAGAAGATTGACGCCAGTAAGACTAGACAAAGATGTTTGCAAGAAGTTCAATTAAATACACAAATGGCCATTTAATGTTTCATTAATAGAGTGATGGAAATGGTGTAAAAGTAGTTGTGATACAATTCTAAAGTTAACTGCGTTTGTTTTGTTGAGACCGATTTTCTCTCTGTCCTTGCTTTTGTCTGCCTTCTGAAAGGAAGCAGAAGATTAATTCTGTTTGGATAAATGCTGGAGTGTAGTGGCCTTTGTATGCATCAACCTGCTGCAGCGCTGTTTGTCAATGATTGAGTTTCAAGACTCGTCGGCTATATGTCTAGGGAAATCCAGTGCACAGAATTTTTATGACCCCGTGTAATATGACAGATCTGAATGGCAGTATCGGATTCATACAAGGACACTTGTTGTAGGTTCTTGGTTGGAGTGGAAGAAAACATATTTAAGAGTTGATCCACGGCACACTTTGAGAGAAGGGACGGGAGTGGACATTTTCAGTGCCTACAGCCTATTGCTAGTGCAAATCTTCTAACTAGAATGATCTACATTCAGCAAACCACATCTTTCACATTTGGGGAATATCACAAAGCACTCTTTTCTGGGCACTTCAGCTACGGATGGGGGTGGGGCAGAAGAGAAACGGGGTGAGGCTGGAGGGAAGAAAAAAGTGCCATCAAAAACAGTTAATCTTAAGACAAGGCAGAGAGGCAAGGTGCAAGGCAGAGGCACTCAGGGATGGAGCTCAAGAGAGCGTTGCAGAACTGGTTGGGACTAATTGGGCAGGGACACTCAGCTTGTTAGTGCTACCTGAGCAGAGCAAAGTGGTCAGACTTTAGGGTTGCAAAGATAGGGTGGAGGCCTGCCTGCCCTATCAGTCCTTATTGCCAAGATCACTTTACGATTTAATTGTGGGCAATTTTTGTATTCTGGCTCAAGGACTACACTACTAACACTGTCACTGAGGATTGAGGATTAACTTTATTCCATTGCTAACCATGTCACCTTGGTGACCCTACTTCCATTTTTCTGCCCCACAAAGGATAGTCCATGAATGATTGGTCATTTGACATTCAACGAGAACTCCCTGCGAGCTTCCTGGTGTGTAATGCAGCTCTACATGAGTGAATGAGGATTCTACAGTTGAAGAATTATCAGTGTTAAACATGGAGAGAAAATATTTTTCTTTCTGCCCTCTCTCTTCCTTTTCTCTCTCCGGGGAACCTATGACTCCTGAAACATTTTTGCGTGATGAGTATAACCTGTTGATAACAAGAATACTTTGTGCCTAGGGGAGTTACCTATAGGACTGCGGAATTCTTTCTGTGATTGAAAAGCAAGCCAGTATGATTATAGGATATACTGTAGTGCAGAAGGGCATTTGGTCGCCAGGAATAAATTGCGCTTCATGAAGCATGAAACTAAATATGTTTAATCTCCCTGAAGGAAAAGAAATAGAGTAAGTACAGGGTGGAATCGAGAGCAGATTTACGGGCCACAGAAGGCAATTGAGGTTATTGCTGTTGTCATTATTGAACACCAAATGGGGAAAGAAGGTCAATAGTGGGTACAACGGTGTCCAATAACCAATCCTGGAAATATAGAATACTAGAAAGAGATTTTTGAGATGCTGAATTTTAAAATAAAATCCCCAATGTTTGCAGGTTACTGCTGTGCGCAATTGGCTTCCACGTTTCCCCACAAAATACAGTCTTCTATTCACTTTACAGTATATTCTGTGAAGTGCTTTGAGATGTCTAGAATACTTCATAAAGGTACCATATCAAATGCAAGTATTATTATAATGATTACTTTTATTGGTTGCAATGCATGAATAGATTTCACTGTTTTTTTAAAAAAAAGCTTAATTACCCAAAAGGGAAGCCCCATCTTGCTTCATCAAAATCTTAATAAGTGGTAGAAGTTTCATTTTACTGTTTTTTTTAACTTTTATCTACACGTTATGCGGAAGCAATTTATTCTGTGTGGGGTGGTGAGACATAATGTAAACATTTATACTTGTACTGTATTGTAACTTTGCATTTGTGTTTCATTTTTAAATAAAAAGTGATTCTGGAAGAGGTTTGAGACAGGCATCTGTTTTAAATTAACTGAGATTTTGCTGCCCTGATGTTTGCACTTGAGTGGTTTCTGGCTGCTCATAATCCATTTTCCACCACATCTGAAACCCATTGTATCTTGAACTCTTGAGACCGAATAATTGGAGAAAGTTTTTGATGAAATGTAAAGTTTCAAATAGCTATGTGAATTCTTTAGTCAATAAACCATTGTGTAAGTGACCAATGTATTCACTTTGATTTAGCACCCTCTGTCTTAATCACTCTTTTGGTCATTGCCTGCAGTTCTTTGTATGGAATGGGAGAAATATTGCTGAAGATTGGATTGGGTATTAATTTAAGTTTCTTAAATGTTTGCATGATTCATGAGAGTAATAGTTTTGAATAGATGCAGTTATATGTTGAAAATGTTAAATATGCATTAGGTCTGCCACCTGTTAATGCGACCTACAAAACCTTATCAACCTGACTGCTCCCTCCACTCGGTGGGCATTGGCATACTCCATGTCTCCCTCCCTGCTCGCACCACCGTTAGCATTTCTGTCCCCACCTTCTGGAGACTCCACCCTAGAATCCCTAAGCCTCATCCCATTCCTTGCCTCCTTCAAGGCCCATCTCAAGACCTTCATCTTTGATCGCACCTTCAATTATCCTCCCACTTCCTGCCCTCCACCCCTCTTGATTCCAACCCCAGCTCGAGTGAAGACCCTTAACTGTCTAGCAGCTAGAAAAGTCCTTCCAGCATGAAGGGAGGGCGCTGTGTAAATCCAAATTGTTGTTGTTGCCAATTTTTCTTTATGGACATTTTGGTTGTAATCTTTAAAAAAAACAGTTTAGTTGATTTATGTAAATCAATGAACTTTTAAAAAAAAATTTAATAGCAAATTTATAGCATTGCTGGATTGACTGGCTGTTATCCCCATTATTGTACTGTCTGATCAAGGCACATATATGTGGCTGTGTAATGATTTGAATTCTAACTACACTTTTGTGGTGGACAAGGTAATCAAATAGCTGTTTTCAAGTCATGGTTAATTAACAAAAATACTGGATTATATGTCCGATAAATTGACTGCAGAATTGCATTTATGGCATAATTACTCTTTGTAATGGGTATGTGTGAATTTATGTGTACAAACTTGTTTATGCCATTAGTAACGTTGTATGTATAACACTAATTATCAGTTTAGAAAAATGAAACGTGTACAGTGGACGTAGTGGAACTTTTTTCTCCGATTTACGAAGATGGCCTCTAGCCTTTTCAAGCTGTTATCAAATATGATTGGATTTGAACCATTGCCATGCCCTAAAACTGTTTACCCACATCATTAGGTGCTAGTGAATAACTGCTCTGTGATGGGTTTCCATCCTAAATTAGTGTGCAGAAAACAATCAGCTTGTGGCCGGTTTACCCATTTTTCAATTGGGCAATTTGGAGAGGGAGATTGAAAATAACATAAGAAAATTAAGATCAATTGAGAAGTCATTTTTAAAATTTGATCATTTTTTGTGTTTTTAACTGCAGGTTTTCAGGATGAAAAAACAAGTTCAGACTTCCCTTTTCCTGTAATAGGAAGGATGAATGTTTCTTTGCGCATTGCCTTTGCAGCTTAATGATGGTTCTAGGGATGGTCTATTACTGAAGTGGGAAAGGTAAGTTGCGTTTTTTTTTAGGTTTGCAATTTAGACGTGGAAAAAAATTCATCGGGAAATAAAGTTGCCTTCTGATTTACACCCAGAATTTGCCTTTCGTGATTTGCAAATCAACTCTTCACATTAAGTATTAATTTCCAAAAGAGTAATATAACTGTTGAGGAAAATCTACATTTTGGTTCACTCAGTTTTAAGGACATTTTCTGCAACACAGAATTTTGTTACCTGTATTTGCACAAATTTTAACCACCCACAAGTATTAAATGTTACAGTATGACTTGACATTTAAGTATCGTACATCAGACATGGTTTTTTCATAGACTTAAATCAAAAGATGGTGGGACTCGAAGCTTGTTAGCCAATCATGGAGCTCGGGGGATAAGAATGCTGATTGCAGAGTTCTGGATTGGGTCCTTAGAGGAAACGCATACCTGCCTGAGCCTTTTTTCTCCTCGTACAAGCTTTCTAAATAGCAAATTGGACAGAATTGAAGCGCTCTGAGATGCTGTCCGGTGTGGAGGGGGCTATATAAATCATAGTTGTTGTTTAAAATCTTCAGTTTCTTCAGTACACTCTTTGCCATGATCAGTTCTACCCATGTGAAGCCAATCAGTCTCCCCCGTGGTGGTGAAAACATGGCTACCATTAATTGAAAGGCATGGTTTCCCTGCTGTCGGTACTGTGTTTTTCTCTCCTCAGGGGAAATAAGGCTTTTGAATGTGACATTTTTTTAAAAAGAGAGAAAATGAAATGAAGATCAACTATGAGGAGTTTTAACAGAGGACACATGAGTAACTGTAGTTAAAATATATTACTGTAGCTATAAGAGAGCCAATTGATTTGAAGGAAACGGGAGGAAATATTACATTAGTTACCCCAGATTACCTGGAATAATTTATTTAAATCGGCAAGAAGATTGGAGGGATTTGGTTCACTAATAAGCATCTAGCAAGTTAATACTGAAGTGGACAACATGAACCAAAGGCCTCGTGGACACATTGAGCTACAGCTTTTATCCCACCCATCATTCCCCCATCTCAGGTACAGTCCAAAGTCCTTTAGGCAAACACTGGGCTTGCTCAATTGCTAACCAGCTGGCCCCAGAGTGTATTGCAATCCTTCTTGGTTCCAATGGGTCCCTTGTGTTTTTATGTAGTACTGCTGCAAGAGTGAATACAACAGTACATGGCTTTGTGTTCCTTTGGGGATTCAAGTCTCTTTAGGGTAGATCTGTTTATAAAGTGCTTCAGACAAAATTCAGTCTCTTGATAACTTGGCTTACATCTTCTGTGGCTTTCCCTAACGGCAACAGCACTTGCACAATCAGCATGTTCGACCAGTTCATAGATTCTAAGGATGGATCCTGAACCCGTGCATTTTGTATTGATGTGAGAATGAGTTTGGAAGAATTGCCAATTTCGTGTTTAAAAATGGATGTTCTGGGTCAGTTAAAAGTATGTTGAAAACCGCTAACAATGTTGGTTTTCCATTGACGGCAGTGCCTTTGTACGGCAAAATAGAATCAAATTCACTTTGAAGTACAACTGCACACTGTATCTCTATTTGCATGGGAATTTGTATCTAATATTTAGTTTTCTTTTCAGCACAATCTGCAGATATCTGAACACGTAAGGGAATCACCGAATGCAGAAATATTGTGTTATTCTCAACATTGATGGTGATTTATGTTAATCAGATTTTAAGAAGTACTCACTCTATGTCAGTAACGCAATGTGCTTGGTGGTTAAATTCCCACTGCTCTTAAACTTTCACTAGTTATGTCAGCGGTTCTCAACCAGAGGCATATGTACCCCCAAGAGGATACAAAATTACTTCCGGGGGGTACAGGTGGTGGTACATTGATTTATTTTGTGTTTTATAGCCTTCCAAATTGTATATTTAATTGTTATTCCCCTTGTTTTGTATGTCGCTAGTTATTTTGTTATGTAAGAAACGTTTGGTCATAAAATGCAAGTGGAATGAGTGGGGTGGTGTGTGTGTGGTTGGGTGGGGTTACACCATAATGTTGAGAATTAACTAGGGGTACATTACTGAAAAGGGTTGAGAACCACTGAGTTATGTCATATAATATAGTTTCACTAGTAATGTCATAGATTGTTGCAAATCTAACTTCAGACCTTTTTTTTTCCAACTGTTTTATTGTCTGTTGCACACTTAAAAACTTGAGTGATTAAAATAGCTGAGTTGCATAATTTGAAAGATTACTGAAACAAAACAATTTTCCCATGACCTATTAAACTGTAGGAACATAGGCTACTGTCAGTTTTTTGGAGTACAGATTTGCTCGGTGTAACAATTACAGGCATTCAGATTGCTTTGAGGGCAGAGAATTGTTTTCATGTTTCTGAATTATGTCCTCGTCATCTTTGAATGAAAGTGCTTGTATCAACCTTTTGAATTCTATTTTATGAACTTTGTGACTTGTGTGTAAAAACCTGGTTTGCAAGTTTATCTTGCACAAAATCACCATTCCAATATACAATATCAACAACAAATTGCATTCATGAGGGGTTTGCGCCCAAAGTGGGGGATAAAATACAAGTTTGACCGTCACGATTAAAGATTATATATCTAATAGACTTAGATACAAAACAAACGTTATTTACGGAAAGGGGAGGATAATGTAAGTATACTCCCAAGTTCTATTGTGATTTATTTTACCTTGTCTGGCTGGTCTGATATTTAGCAGTCAGTAAAGATGGTGGTTGAGTCACTGATGTATGAATTCTTGGTGATACTACAGGTGAATAATTTAATTGCCTCTCAACTAGTATTGACACTGCATTATGAAAAAAAAATCTCTGAAACCGAAATATTCTTTGATGCTTCAAACTGTCTCAACCGTTGGTCAAACTTACTCTCGGGTTGCTATTTTTACCATGAAGAAATGTGAGACACCTGATCAGGGAAATGAGTACTGGATTGATTGAACATCCGTTTGAATGATACATAAAGTATTCTAAATAAGTACGGAATATAAAATCTAAAAACACCCCACAACCTATCGGCAGTTAATAGCACGCTACGAGTATCTGTTGAGGACTAACTAATGGGTAGAAAGTTAATGTTATGACTGGTGTTTCTATGAGTATCCATTCCCACTTCCTTTGCAGTGACACTCAGGATTTGTTTCAGCAGTGAGAATTTCAGTTACAATGCTAATGCCAAGATTTTAAATTGAAATCCTTAATATTTTATTGATGACGCACCACTTTCTACATCTAAAATATATCTTCTCTTAGATAAACAAGGAAACAGGAAATGTCATGTGAAGAGATTGGGAGCATTCCAGTGCAGTAGTACAATTGACTATCCATTGACTAGAATTCATGATTGCATTCCTTACACTATATAAGTGGTAGAATGGTGATGTAGTTTTGCAGATTAAAAATTGGATAATATATAAATGGCTCTTATTCTTGCAACTGCTAGGTATATTTATTTTGGGGTGTGTACATGGAATAAATTAAACTATATGATGGGTTACAGTTGAATTAGATTGAGCTATTTTCTACATTAGGGTTGGCAAATTGCTTTTGGTTAAAAAAAATGCATTTAGAAAGAATGAAATCCCAAGGGATATTGTTGACTTTCAATAGAACTTGGTTGTTAGAGTATTGTCAACAGCTGTCAAGATGATACCCAATTGAGGACTCTAAACACGACTGTGTTAGATGAAAAATGTACAGTAAACTCAACTGATAACTGGCTTAATTCATCACTACCACTTAAGTCATCGTGCTGTCAATATCCCAATCCCATTTATTTATGATTTGAAAATAAATCCAAACTTTATAAAAACAAACATTTGAGAACTATTTGTCGGATAAAATACTCTTTCCCTCTACGCTCTCTTTATCGTTCACTCCACCCTCCTACCATCCCTCCCTCTTATGCATTTTTAAAACGCATAGCACTTAACTACTACATTCTAGTATCAAACTATTTTTATTTTGCTTCAGAGTAAGTTAAAGAGTGTGAGGAACAGTCTCTATGGGGATGGGAAGGAAAATCACAGATACTAAATACTTAAAATTTTATATGGATGAGAGAGGTACTTTATACTGAAAGCAGGCTCCTGCCTACTTTTTTATCTAAGGTCATTATGGTACTCTAGGTACTCTGGATCATGCCTCTCTAATTCATCTGTACTTCTATTTTGCTGAAAGCATGTAGAATGGTGGGATTGATCTTTCTATTCCCCACTCCACATTGTATTGGGCTCATTTGTAATACGAGGAGTGATATGTGCCAACTCCCATCTCCCAATTTAGACCACTCATTTTGTAGCATTCTCATCTTGTAAAGATAGCTCCAAGGAGTTTTGGTAAAGTTCCACTTTATCCATTGGGAAACAGTAGCTCAATTTGTTTTATTTAAAAGCTGCATTTTCTTATCAAATTATAAATATTATATTAAAAAATGTCAACTGAATGCTCTTATGAAATCCTCGAGGCTGGGATTGCACGTGTAATATTCCAGTGTGAATTCTTCTCCCACTTGTAACCTAAAATTATTTCTTTAATGCAGATTTAAAATAGTTCTAACATGCGGAAAATGATCAAAACCCTCAACATTTTAATATCTGCAAACCAGCGTTTGTTTTATACATCTCATTTGTAACTGCCACATTCATTGAATTGTGGAAAGTTGTTAGAATGGGCACAATTACAAACCTTAAATTGTCACGGAAAAGAGACAGCATAATGGTTATCATAGTTGAGATTTAAAATCAGCCCTTGCAGCTGAGATCTCAAATTCCTTTCTGTGTTTCTTTCTGCATACCGCACTTTTTTTTGCCTGTAAGTAAACCTCTTGTCACCACAGAAAATAATCTATTAAGCAAAAAAGGAAAAAAATAACTAGTTGATATGTGTGCTTGCTAATATTTGTAGGTTGAAACTTAATACGATGTCCAGAAATAACTGTTTTAATTCTGACAGGCGGCCACAGTTTAGCTCCAGAAATTATGCTCCAATAAGCTTTTACAATAACAATCACTCAATTGCACAGCAATGGTTAGAAAACGTTATTGCTCACTTGTCGGCAGCTGCCACAGTTTGAAGTTATTATTTGTGCCATTAGCAAAGATTTTAATAACCGTGCCCATCTGGTGATTAGATTTATTCGTCCGTACCTTAAACGGACTTGCAATTATGACAGCAATTTTCACAGAGGCTGTTCATTGTTCAAGTGATGTGCCAAGTAACTAGCTATGGGAAATAGACTTGGGTCCCATGAAATTCATTCGCTGTTAGAATGTCAGATGTTAACAAAAGCCCACAGTGGTGGACCTGTGCTGCTTTGCTTCGGCATTTACAAATAATTATAGGAATCGGTTGATCGGTTGAGGGCTACATGTAATACTGGTCCAAAAATACTTGACTGATCACCTTTAGTCATATAGCAACCTGTCTGTGGCCAGACTGGGGGGAGTCAGAAGATATTGATTCAAGTCCCAAATCTAGATTTGAGTTCATGATAGTCTAGGCCAGGGTGGTCCAACTGGAGGCCCACAAGACGCATCTGGCCCTTGAATTGATTTTATCCGTGCGTTTCCCTCATTTCCATCTGGCCCCCCCTACTTCCTCCAAAACTCGTATATGTTATGTTTCTGGGGGGGAAATACAAACATATTGCTCATGCGGTCCGCAGATGTTTCTCAAATATCTGGGCGCCCGACTCTCAGCGGACAAAAGGTTGGATCACCCTGAACAAGACTTTCAGTTCAACACAATGATTTATATTTATTTAGTGCCTTTAGGGCTGGGAGGATATCTCAGAGAGCTTGACTGACAGCCCAAGCCAAAGGGCAGTGGGGGTTGGTCACTGGAAAGTAATGCAGTACTAGGGAAGCTAAATTGAGCTTCTGAATGTTTTTAAGATTTTCTTGGACACTATTGGAAAATCAGGATCTAAAATTAAATTTATCTGTTTGTAACCTGCATTATTGTGTTTATTCTCTTGGACTTGTTCTACCTGGTTTCCATTGTTTGAAGAAGGTAAATTTTATAAAAGCAAAACAATTGACTATAATAGATATTATTTATTAATCTATAGAATAGATTAATAATCCTATTGTTCATCTTCCACAACAAGATCAAAACAAGGGATACAGAACTATGTTGAATTGGCGTAGCTTTTTCAAATTCTGACCTATATTTTGTGGACATAATTTAGCTTACTGTCAGCAAAAACTTACTGAGTAAAGTTTTATTATTCTACTGAAACATAGTACTTGAATAAAACTTCTTCTGTTTTCCCCTCCCACCGCAAACCATACGTGTTTTCTCCAAATTGACACATCTGATTATTACTCTGCCAGTGGATTTGTATTGTAAACTCAGGGATGTAAATCCACCGGGTTATGACAAGAACATTGATCGTTACGTCTATTTGGAACCAAGGCTGCCATAAATTATTCCTTTACATTTTTCTGCTGGAGTAGGAGGTAATGTAAATCGTAAGTAGGAGGTTTCAGTAAATCGAGAGAATTTTACAATACCAACTTGCGTTTGTATAGCACCCCTCATGCAAGGTGGGGGTCCCAGAATGCTTAAAAAAAAGTAAACTGGTTACAAAATAAAGGGCTCTTGTCTCAAACCTAAAATTTGTAAATGGCAGCACCATTCTTCCTTACAGTGCGTCAGGAACCTTGTCAAGACAAGGTCTGCCTCTTATCTTGCATCTCCCTTATTCCTGGGCCAGGCACATTGCGTGGGCGTTGCAGTAAATGGATCAGGCTGCTTTCGAGCAGTGGTGGCCTCAAAATGATAACATCCAATTTATAAGCGTGGTACTGGGCAAGTATTAAAACTAATGCGATCATTCTCAATGATACAGTGCCAGACAGCAAGCAAATGCTGAAGTTGTTTCTCGTATGCTTTTCCAATATGCCCAGTAACGTTCCATTGTGTAGAATTTCTGATTTAGTGTGACCTAGTTTTCAGATCGAAGTGCATAATTCCATTAGTTTTCAAAGGCGATTGCACTGAATTTTGTGCAACTTCACGCGAAACGTATTGAATTAAGTCTTCATTTCATCTCAAGTCTTGTGCTTCTCCTAATGGACTGCTGCAGTGAACTGACAAGACAGAGATGGTTCTATTAACCTGTTTGTATCTGGGTTTTCATGATCTGTGCTTCCCCTCACCTCTGCAACATTGCCCGTCTCTGCCACTGACTCTCACCTAGGCTGATGAGAATCTCATCCAATGCTTCATCACCACTAGGCTTGATTACTCCATCCCGAACTCTACATATAGCCTATGAAATATAAATTATTAATGTTATTTACTGGAGTTTGTTTAATACTGGCATTCTATCTAAATATATTCAGCAGAAATTGTTCAAGCCTTAATATTTGCAATCAAATATTTTAAAGTGCATGAATATACAGTATGTGGTCCTTGCTGGTTAGTTAGCATCCATCATTCACTTCAGGGGAGAATAATTGATGGGTGTGATTTCTGTTGCCTCCATAATGGGGGGAAATGTGTTAGATTCCCTTTGAATGAGAACTTTTACTTATGAATTAAAGAAAAATTTCCTACAAAAAGCCCCCTTGGTACAAGCTCGTTTTCCTTCAGGTTATGTTTTGTAGATTTAATGTAAAGAATTACATAGAATAAGGTAGTGTATATTTCACTGCTTTTAATATTACTATAATGTTGAGTGAGAAAATTATCGGGGGGGACGATTGACATAAGTAATATGTATTTTATGATTTTGTTTTGAATGGAAAGGTTTATGTTATAGTAATGCTATTGTTACTTCTCAAAAGGTGATTTTTTTTCAATACGTTGATCGCATTTTTAAAAACTTTCTTTCCTAGGTATGGTGTGAATATGCGTTGCCTGGCAGCTCGAGTTAACTACAAGACACTCATTGTCATCTGTGCCCTCTTTACACTGGTCACAGTTCTGCTGTGGAACAAATGCTCAAGTGATAAAGCAATCCAATTTCCAAAAGATCTGAGCAATCTGGAGGACCTGTTCAGGGCAGAGGGCCTGGAGAAGCGCGAGGTCAACTCTGAGAGCAACGATGATGTAAACAGCCTCATGCAAGTTGGGAAACCTCCACCGAAACAACTGTCAGAAGATGCTTTGCGACAGGAACAACAGAAGGCCCCACCTATAGTTGGTCTTGGCCTCCTAAACAACAATGCCAACAAACTATTAGGGCATAAATATGAGGAGATGGATTGCATAATCAATGATGACACCATCATAAAAGGGCGGAGAGAAGGCAATGAGGTTTACCTGCCTTTCAGTTGGATTGAAAAGTATTTTGAAGTTTATGGAAAGATCGCCCAGTACGATGGGTACGATCGGTTTGAATTTTCCCACAGTTACTCAAAAGTATATACCCAGCGAGCTCCTTACCACCCAGATGGAGTATTCATGTCCTTTGAAGGCTACAATGTAGAGGTCCGAGACCGTGTCAAGTGCATCAGTGGCATTGAAGGTTGGTTTCTTTGCACTATTTTTCACCACATTTATTAAAATGTTTATTTTTATTGTTATGTGAGTGAAGTTGTTGATTCAGCCTTGATGCGGTACATTGGAAGCTGTGGGTAATTCATGGTCATTCAATATTTTCCCAAGCGAGTCGCCGAATAGCAATAAACAGATGACGAGCACATATGAAATACTTATACTGAAAATGGAAATGAGATTTGCTTCACACAAAAGTTTTCTTACTCAGTGAAAACATGAATATTAAGTAGTGGCGAATTGCTTTCAAAATACAATTTGAAATGGCATTGATTGAATATGTTGACTTTCATCCAAATATATTTATTGGAGTGGAAGCCTGTATTTTTCAAAGGATTCGGTAGCATTTGTTCTTTACAGAGTTCCCTGAGGTGCCATTTATTTCTGAAGTGGTAATGTGATTAGAATTAGTGGGTTCTGACATTCTAGATTTGCCAAATCATTTTAATTAAGGTTTATCTTCAGGTTATTATGATGTAATGATGACACAGCTTCCTTAATTGGAAAATGAATATTCATTTAACAAGTGACCGTGTGGAATGGGTCCACTGGCATTCTGTTTGACCCTGACCTGAGTTTCAAATTCCAGATTCATCCATGTGGTTTTTAGCGCTGGTTAGTATTGAAGCTTTTAACAAATAACTACTGTAATATTTGACAAAGTTATCAAGCCTTATCACATCAGATGATGTTTCAATCCTGTACATGTACATCCCAACTCCCTTTGAGCTAATGCTGCTGAACTGATTGTCTTTGGGTTTTTTGACGTCAAATTAGTCTCACCGAAATATGTTGCATGCAAAGTGACTTCAAGCGCTTGTGACTTGAGCCGAGTACAGTTTATGACAACAAAATTACATTTGTATAGCGCCTTTCATGTCAGGAGGACGTCCCAAAGCACTCATTATTATGACGGGTGCATTTGACTTGGCATATTTATGATTGAATGATTACCGTGATATCCAACAATGGTAGTATTTTTCAGTCTTTTTTATTTTCAGTCATTCGAATGGCTGTTGATCATGTTTTTAGAACCGTATTGTTTCGATACTCCGAAATAACTTCAACATTGTTTTTAATATGCTGAAAATTTCATCTTGCTAAATCACAACCACAAATGGGGGTTTTGAACTTGGCCTTTGAAAAGCCAAGAACAACAGTTGATATTTAGGTAGTGCCTTTTGCATGGGCAGCGCGGACTTCTCAAAGGCCTTCACACAGCAATCACACTGGGCGTCTCTGATCAGCAGGGGAGTGGTCCAATGAGTAATGCTGCTGAGCCTTCCGGTAGCTAAGACTGTTGACTTTTAAATAGAGAATAAACTGATCTATTAATGGTGTTGAATTGAAATACAAGAAGCTCATCTACTATCTCATCTAAAATCTGCAGATTTTTATAGTTTAGTTAAACAGTTCGGAGCCCTGCACCCGCAAGTTCTGAACTCAACACTGAAATACAAATCTCTTAAGCGCTAGGCCCCACAAAAGCTGCACCCCACCGTTCTAATCCAGCCTCTACATTGCTGTGACCCTATTAGCAAAACATTGTTGTATAACGATAGATTGGAATCAACTAATTTAATGTTTCAGTGACTGAATCATGCAAAGGTTGAAAGAGATGTGTGTTGTGGAACAATTGTTTCCTAGACATGTAGAGCACATCAAAATTCTGCTTTTCTCGCAGTGTTTGGGTCACAGATTTCTCTTTCACTGCAGATTAACTGAACTGACTGCAGTGTGCTGGCAGCTGATATCACTCCATGTCGAGAAGCAGAGAAGTCTTGCAATCAGCAAAACCCCTATTTGGACACAGCGCTGTGTATAAGTTCTGGTTTCAAATCCCTCGATCCAGTAATGAGTGCAATTTCCTCTTGTAATGAAATCAAGTCTTATTAATTCAGGAAGCTGAGTCCTGTGTGCAGTGAGTAATGGTCAAACCTGCAGACTGTCAAACCTTCAATAAAATGTTTGGAATGAGCTTTTGGCAAAATGCCAATAAAGATTTAAGACGGTTTCAGGTCATTTGGGCAACTTAAATACTGTCATATGAAAAGTAATACTAGGATGAAAGTGCAGTTAAACCACCACTTTTCACCATCCATACCACGCTTTCTGCCTCATTGCCGTCTTGTATAAAGAATAGTGTTTTCTGCAGGATTCCACTTCAGGAGCAGTATGTCCACAAACGGGCCCGTTTAAACTTTGCGTAAATGTATAAACTGTACCTAAGATGTTATGACTGCATCAGGAATATATAGACAGGCTTTAGGTTCTGCTGAATGTCTCACATTTGACAACACTGGGTATTATTGTAATGTACATTCCCAAGTGTAAATATGGCAGGGATATTGATGCTCACTCCTATACTGGAGTGTTTAAAATCAGCTTTGGAATAATTTAAATGGCTATCTGATTGTGTTGCTTGTTTCTATGTGCAGCATCAGTGTGACTGCAACACAATCTCAGCATCAGCCCAAGAAGGACAAGTCATCATATATACCTGCGTTCCTGCATGGTTGTGTGTTTGTGGTGACAACCTGGATTATTGATTGTAGGATACCTAACCTTTAAAGTCTCACTAGTTTGAGGAGGTTGTTAGCTCTCCTTGGATGTGTGTAATACCAGTGGGAGAAGCCTTACTTGCAAAAACATTTTTAGTCTAATTGGCCACAATGCTTTATACTGTACTGTGCCGTCAAGTCGGGCCTTTAGATCACTTTCAGCAACAGGCTGTTTTAACTTTAATGCCCCATTTAATCTTAATTCACTGATTTCTTAATGTAATAGAATATAATCTACTTGATTCATTAGCCAGTTGAAGCCTAATTCTAGTTGAAGTGTAAAATTGTTTATTATTGATTTAGGCAGCGGGGAAACGTTCCACGTGTTCATTTTGAGCAACCAATTTGTATTGACTACCTGTGAATGGAGACTTGAAGCGCTTCACCCACAAAATGTACAGCCAATTCACTTTACAGTACAGTGTAGTCTGTGAATCACTTTGAAACGTCTCGGAAGATGTGATAAGGCGCTATATCAAACACAAGGATTATTATTATGAGGGCAGATTACCTGGATGTGGTCATCTGTCTCATGGACAACAAACACCCATTGCTGCTGGTAGACTGAAATGGACAGAAAATTAAATGGATACAAACGTGTATTTGGAACGTCTGATTTAATTCTATAAAAGGTAGGAAACTGCACACTTTTTCTCTTTGTGTGTGGCACTCTTCTCGTGTAATTATAAAACTTGTGTAAAGTATCAAACTGTTTCCATAGGACTCTGGCTCCATGGTATGAGTTGTAGCTTCCTTGGGGCCCCAAATTTATACCAATTCATTTATTTTCTATAGGCCTTCATGCTTAGTGGTGTTTTGGGCACTTTAGATCTAACTTGTCGTGTGTTTTTCTTCAGGTGTGCCTTTGTCTACTCAGTGGGGTCCTCAAGGTTATTTCTACCCTATTCAGATAGCACAATATGGGTTAAGTCACTATAGTAAAAACCTCACTGAGAAACCACCGCACATTGAAGTGTACGAAACTGCAGAGAAAAGAGATAAAGGGACCAGGATGAGTGATTGGATTGTGCCCAAGGGGAGCTCTGTCTCTACAATCTTTGACAAAGCCAGATCCAGCAACGTCAAACAGTTCAGCACCTCAGGTACTACATTTTATTTCACTGATCAATTCCCAAACAAATTGGATAGATTTCTGCTAGAAAATAATATCTGTGGATTCAGTGTATAGTTTGGGACACGAGCTGTCAAGTAGCTGCCAGGATGGTAGAAGGCAAACTAGATGGACCTGGTCTTTCGCCAACAACTTCTTATGTTCTAATACTTGTTAGATCTAATGTCTAACCGGAGAAAGAACAGTGTAACTTCTGATATTGCAAAGAGAGAACAAGTTGGGTTATGAAGTCTCTCTGCATTCCACACATTTTACTGATGGTAAAATAGTTTCTACATCCCATGGCTTCAAGGAAAATCTTATCGTGGAATGTCTTAACTAATTAATTTGCCAATGAAATGTGCATTGATTTTTTAAAAATCATATTGGACAAGTTGGCCAATATAATTTTTAAAAATTAAATGTAAAATCTATTTTTTTTGCACAATAAATCTCCAAACGGTCTAATGTTTTCTAAAAAAAAAATTTGGATTTGGGAAATGGTTCTAACCTTGATAAATATAAATATTTTACCATCTACCATCCATATTTTTTAGCGTTAATTTCATATTATTGCATGCACATTTAAACAGAAGTCAAAACAATCCACTTTTTACAAGATCGTCCCTTCCTTTCATTTCAGAATCTTCTGAGGGAGTGTCTTTGCCACTTGGGAACACGAAAGATTTTATAATTTCCTTTGATGTTAAGTTCTTGACAAACGGGAGTGTTTCAGTGATGCTGGAAACGACTGAGAAGAATCAGATGTTTACAATTCACTACGTGACAAACACGCAACTTATCGCCTTCAAAGACGGAGACATTTACTACGGCATCGGCCCGCGGACTAGCTGGAGCTCTATTACCAGAGACCTGGTGACTGACCTGAAAAAGGGCGTTGGCTTGTCCAACACCAAAGCGGTAAAGCAGACTAAAATCATGCCCAAGAAGGTGGTCAAGCTGGTGGCGAGGGGCAAAGGCTACATCGACAACGTTATCATAGCCACAACAGCACATATGCCGGCCTTCTTCGCTGCCAGTGACTGGCTGGTTCGGAACCAGGATGAAAGGGGGGGCTGGCCGATTATGGTAACCCGGAAGCTGGGAGAAGGTTTCAAGTCTTTGGATCCTGGCTGGTATTCAGCCATGGCACAAGGCCAAGCTATGTCTACACTTGTAAGGGCCTATCTGGTTACAAAGGAGCAGGTGTACCTCAATTCAGCCCTGCGGGCCATAGCCCCCTACACCCTCAGGTCCCAGGACCACGGCGTAAAGGCCGTGTTTATGAATAAGTACGATTGGTACGAAGAGTACCCCACCACTCCCAGCTCTTTTGTTTTGAACGGTTTCATATACTCCCTCTTGGGCCTGTACGATCTGAAAGAAACCGCCAGCGAGAAGGTGGGGCAGGAGGCCAGCAAACTGTACGAGCGAGGCATGGAGTCGCTGAGAGCCATGCTGCCGCTCTACGACACCGGCTCGGGTACGATCTATGACCTCCGGCATTTCATGCTGGGCACGGCTCCCAACCTGGCCCGCTGGGACTACCACACCACCCACATCAACCAGCTCCAACTCCTCAGCACCATCGAGGACGCACCCATCTTTAAAGAGTTTATGAAGAGGTGGAAGATGTATTTGAAAGGCGGGAGGGCAAAGCACAACTAAGAGCTGAAAGCCAAATTGTAATCTTATGTGAAACGTACATTTAATATATAAGGGAAGGTCCATTAATTTAAACACTTTTATAAAAAGGCGTACAGTTTGTACCGCTTTTTTTTCCTCTTTAATCTCTTTGTCGTTTTGCAGATTGAATGCCATTTTGGAAACAGGATGAGATTCAAATTATTTTACACAATTACTCTCGATTAATATGCTTTTTTAAAAAAACTTTCTGTTGAAATAGTGGAAGTGAAGATACAGTCATTGATGTTTTATTGAGGACTGTGTGTGTGTTTGCACATTAATTGAACTCTCGTACTGACCGGCTTACGAACTCTTTCAAGATAATGTCACCTGCCTTTATTCTTTTCTTTCCCACCCACCCACACACGCACACTATTTAACATAATTTTTGTTATTTCTGCCCTTTATATTTTTGTGTGTGAGGGGAGTGGGGAGTTATCAATATCTATTTATCTGCATATCACAACTCGCTATTCAAACACATTTTAAAAATGTCCATCCACCTGGTGTTGCATTGCATTTATACAGCACCTTTCACCTGTCCTTGGAAGGACATTCCAAGCTGCATGGCAGTCAAACAGAATCAAGAGGGGGGTGGCATGGGGAGGGGGGCAATGCGGATGGATTCTGCTATGTTAGTTCCAGAGAGTGGGAGCAGAAAAGCTGAAGGCCCAACCACCAATGGTGGGACAGGCGAGGTGGGGGACATGAAGCAGGAGGTAGGCAATGATCCCGCCCTGCCCGCCCCATTAGTGGTAGTTTCTATTGTTACAGAAGTGAATGACCCCTAAGGTGGTTTGTAAATGTGTTCTCTTGTGTGAGTAGGAATGATGCTGTTCTGAGAATTGCATAAAGTTTCATAAGTTGGTCATCTGCATCTAACACAGAATATTTTTCCATAATCGAGTCCTTTTAAAGCTTGTAGCTGATTTGGGTTATTTAATGCACATGGCAAAGCACAACAACAACAACAAGTGAACTAAAATGTAACTGCACAAGTATATTG
The DNA here is from genome assembly GCA_035084275.1 of Hydrolagus colliei. Taxonomy (NCBI): domain Eukaryota; kingdom Metazoa; phylum Chordata; class Chondrichthyes; order Chimaeriformes; family Chimaeridae; genus Hydrolagus; species Hydrolagus colliei. Next base: position 16,714,635 of record CM068755.1, on the reverse strand, counting down.
TATAGTACGTGTATAGTGGATGTTTTATATATAACAAACTTGCATTTATATAGTGCCCTTCACATGGGCAGCATCTTGGTATACAACAAAAATGGTGCATCCAATATCAACTAGGGTCAGTACATTACTCCTGATTAAAGCCTGATTTTTAAATATATACATATATTACACATATATATTTATAGGTGTTGCCTTTATTTGCCATTCGTCAGGTTAGGAAGTAAAAGATTACAGAGAGGAAGGGAGATGTTCAGCTTGTGTTTTCTTTAAAGCAAAACTTGCACAAGTGTTCTTCCTGCCTTCCCCCGCCACCCCAAACTGATGTTTTTGCTCAAAACTTATCAGCATAAAGCATATCTCAGCTGAAGCAAGCCATCTTGCTGAAGTAACGGTGCCTACAGGATTCCATCACAGATGAGTCCGTTTGGAAATAAAACAACTTCCAAAGTTGTGCGTTATCATTCCTCCTGAACCTCTGTGTGTTTAAGCCTGTTTGCTTTTCATCCATGGAGTAACGTTTGTCTTTGTTCACTGTTTTCGAGGGATGTTTGTAAAGAATTATGAGTCACCAGACAATCTTTTTTGTTTAATCACCTTATCTGTACGGTCGCCTACTTTGCTGGCTGGGGGATTGATCGCCCCGGTGTTGAAACGGCCGTCGGGGCGTGTCACTGCCCAGGAATCCTCATGCTGGTTTTAAGATACAATATTTGTAGACAGAAATAAAAGCAGAAAAAGTCACTGGGAATGCTCGGCAGGTCAGGCAGCATCCCTGGAGAGAGGAAAGTTGTGTCAGCTCCAGTTGTGGCAAAAGTTCCATCGATCTGAAATGCTGAACCACTTTCTCCCCGAACGCCTCGTTTGGAGTGTTCCCAGCGACTTTGTTTGTCTATTTCAGATTTCCAGCGTCTGCAGTGTTTGGCCTGTTGGTTGGTAGGGTAGGTTGTTCTCAATCCAAACACTTTATTTAAAACCAGAGTGTGCCGTCTGTCAAACTGTCATCGTGTGTAAGTCAAACTGCAGGTTTGTGTTGGCCAATCTATTGTCCCAACAATGTATAGATTTTTTTTTCTTCGGAACTGTCTTGTCTTGACATATTTCAATATGTATATTTGTGAGGTGCTCACTTTCTGATGATTAGATGGGTTAGAGGTATTAATGGAGTTTTTCTTGTTTTTGTTGGTATTTTACTATATATTTGGTATCCCATGTTTCGTTTTTCTCTGTTGCTTAAATGTTCTTTATCGCGGTTCAATTCCTTGTGTGTAGAGAAACTGGTGATGGTGTCGTGTGTGTTTTTTTTTAACAAGTGTATTCAGGATTTGATTTTCCTCTCCCAGTTTTACTGTAATCTGTCATAGCGATCAAGCTTATATATATATATTTTTTCTTCTTCTTCCTCTCAGCTTGCGTGTTGTCAATACCAAAGCATTTATCAAATCTTCACCTTGCTCGGTATTTGAGCAAGGCTTGGCTGATTTGCAAACAGATTATTCTAGTCAATGAAAGCATTGGAATGTAAGATGCGGGTGGGTTTGTGTGTATCTATATCTATACATATATATATTATATATATATATACACACACACAGGTATCCCTCCCCAATCACGGGGGTTAAGTTCCTGTAAACCTCTGTGGTTGGTAAAACCGTGGTTGGAAAATGCAAGGCCCTATGGGAATCATGGGGATATGCAGAATAAGTTTGCGTTTTGTAGAACTAAACACAAAAAAAACACATACAGTTATACATGGGGATAGGGGGAGTAAGTTTGGATGCATCTACAGCAATCTGCGAGGCTGTCTGACTGACTGATCTACAAAGAGAGAGAGAGAGAGAGAGACACTCAGGCTGTCTGACTGACTGACTGATCTACACACAGACAGAGAAGGTGAAATGGAGAGAAGGTGAGGGAGACCTTTCTAAAGTCCGAGATGCACTCACAGAGAGAGAGAGAGAGAGAGAGAGAGAGATCCCTCTTCAACCTGAGATACAGAGAGACTTCTACAGCCTATGATACACTTACACAGAGAGAGATCTGCAGATGCTGGCAGCCATGCTCCCAAACTTACTAGCTAGGCGGCGGAGAAGCGACAATAAATTCATGTTAGTGTATTTACCTTAATCCTAAGAGAGAAGCGTTGTCGCTGGTTGATTGCGACATCGCAACTGGGTCCTAACGCTAGTGCGAAGCGACATCGAAGCTGGTTGGTGCAACTGGGTCCTAGTGCTAAACGCTAGCATTAGTGTTAAAACCCGTGGATAAGTGAGGGTTATAGGCCGTGGTTAGCAAGGGTTGTCGCATTTAGCAAATTGTGGATGCGTCAGTTTTGTGGTTGACGAGGCTGCGGTTGGGGCTGGGTACCTGTAGATGTGTGTGTGTATATATAGATATATATATAATATATATGCGCAAACTGATGACGAGGCATATAAGCACAACAGGAGTCTTGTGCCAATGTAGTAACCCCCCATGTTTGGACGGTGTGCAAGACTTTCACTAAAAGCTGCTATTTTTTCATTTGACACTATTTTTTATCATTTTAACTTGTGTGTGTTTTTTTTTACACGTGGGTTTGAACCATATGTTGGATATGCAATAAACTTGTTTACTGAACACTGTTGCCTGTTGACGGGACGAGCTGGTCTTTGTAGAGCTGTGCTGATTCGGCATCTGTTTAAGCAGGATGTGTCAGTACGGCCTTTTGCCATTTTATACGCAGCCAGAATTCAGAATTTTTTCAAGATAAAGCGTCTATATAACTATGTTTATATGAATCTATCGATTGGATCAATCTTTGCTGTGCTGAAGTATCTTTGCTTACTGAAGTTGTACAATAAAACGCTTTTCCTAAATAAAAAAAAGGATTCTTGTTTGGAGTTTGTTATTGTATCCTGTTATTTGCATGTGCAGTTTATTATTTTCTCTCTCATCCCCCCCACCCCCGCACCACCACCCCCCTGCGCACACATATATGAGATTACAAAAAAATGGTGTAGATAATAAAATATATAGATGTTGGTTTGGGGGAGGGGGGTGTTGTTGAGTACCTGAATTGAGGTTGAATTTTGTTGGAAGGAAGAAAAAGGTACAAAAATAATAATAATAATTTTGCATTTGATATAGGACTTTTCACATCTTATCAACGTTTCAAAGCACTTCACAGAATATATTGTAAAGTGAATTGACTGTATATTTGTGGGCGAAACGCAGCAGCCAATTGCGCACAGCAGCGTCCCCCACAGACAGTCGTGGATTTAAATGACCAATCTTATTGTTTGGGCTTTTTTGGGGATGGATTATTAAGTGTGTATGTGGAGTAAGGAAACTTGCCCAAGGTTTCACCCCGATCCGCCTGCATTCGAACACAGGTCTCACGTTTGTAAGGCGAGTTCTCTCACCCACTGAGCTACAGAACAAGAAAAACAAGTCAGCTCGGAAAATGATTGAACCAAAGGGACTCTGGTGCCAGTCAATATAATTCATCTTTGCATTCAACGTAGTGCATTCAACGTCGTCGAGACGTCTCAAAGCTCTTCACAGAATACACCGTAGATGGTGAGTACATTTGCTGGGTGCGTGACTGGGCTGGGGTGGGGGTGGGGGGGTGGAAGTTTTGGAAACTCACGAGTGAATGGTTATCTACACAAAAACAAAACGTGTCCTCTGTGCAAAAGTGGACAGTCTCTCTTCAGACCATCAGGAAAATGTATGCGTTGTTTCCAGCCAGCAGACATGCTGGCATTGGAGGAGGATTTGTGTGTGTGTGTGTGAGGTGATGGGTGGGTGGGTGGGTGGAATTGGGTGGGGGCGGATGAGAGAAAGTGGTGGGTGGGGAGTTTATAACTTGACCCTGGCACGGTAATGTTTATTTAGATCGCTTGATGTCGGCTCGAGAGAGAGAGAGAAAAAAAAGTTGAATCTGTAAATGTTGCTATGGGGATAAATTAGATTTTTTTTCTCTCCCAATTGAATCATTGTGTGTTCCTAGGAAAGGATGTGTTTTGCCGTTTCCCAGGAGAGTCCACTCACTTATTGACATTTAAAACAGCAGTCGTGGGTATGTATGAGTGTGTGTGTGTGGTGAGAGGGGGGTGAACAAATCCTGTCGTCTTGTCATGTTTGGGGCCATGAATTTGTTGTGTGTGTGTGTGTGTCTCTATGTATGTGTGTGTGTGTAGCGTGTGTGTGCGCACACGTGCATAAAGGTCCTAAAATGAAGGACGAGTCTTATAATAATAATAATAATCCTGGCCTTTGATTATAGTGCTTTTCCACATCTTATCGACTGTGTCTCAAAGCGCTTCACAGAATATACTGTAAAGTGAATTGACTGTATATATATTTGTGGGGAAAACGCGGCAGCCAATTGCGCACAGCAGCGTCCCCCACACACACAGTCGTGGATTGAAATGACCAATTATTTTTTTTGAGGGTTTATTATTATTAGGCGCGTGTGTGCGTGCGCACTGTGGAGTAAGGAAACTTGCTCCGGGTTTCGCCCTGACCTGCCTGGATTCGAACATGGGTCTCCTCGGCTTGGTCTCCCCGGCTTGCAGGACAAGTGCTGTAACCACTGAGCTCCAAACTGAGCCTTGATCAGTTTGAAAGCCATTGTGGCCATTCCTCCCGGCCTTGGCTCGCTATGACATCAGTTGTGTCAAAGAGAAGTCTGCAAAGCTCCAGATAACGGAAGTTTAACCTTCAAGACTGACGTTGTACAAATTAGAAAGAGAGAGAGAGAGAGAGAGAGAAAGTTGCTGATGGCAGCCCAGTCTCTGATCCTGCTGCTGTTCCTCTCGTGGTCGTGTGTGTGTGTGTTTTTGGGGGGGAGTGTGGGTGGGGAGGGAGGGGGGGATTGGAAACTAAATGACCTGTGCAATCATCTGGAAAAAGAGTTTCTTTGCTGGCGTGGGAATCGCTGTTGCGTTTCCAAAACAGGAATGCATCATAATAATAATAATAATAATCCTCGCATTTGATCTAGTGGCTTCTTACGTCTTCTAGATCGTGTCTCAAAGCGCCTCACGGAATATACTGTAAAGTGAATTAATTGACTGTATATTTGTGGGCAGAACGAGGTAGCCAAACGCACACAGCAGTGTGTCCCCCCCCCCCCCTACAAACAGTCCGAGGATTGAAATGACCTATTTATTGCAGGGTTTTTTTTTTTTAGGAGGGATTATTATTAGGCATGTATGTATGTGTGTGTGGGGGGTGTGTGTGTGGGGGTGTGTGTGTGTGGGAGAGTAATGGAAACTTGCCCATGGTTCCACCCTGACATGCCTGGATTTGAAACCTGGCTTATTCTCTCGCCCTTGGGCTGAATGTAGTAGGTCCGGTTGACGCCTGCAAGTCTGCAGCGAGTGGATGCCCCGCGATGATAATACTGTAATCCTTGTGTCTGCTACAGCGCCTTGTCATGTCCTGCAGCGATTGACAGGATTTGCTCCGCGCCGAGACCGCGCGGTGTAGTGACTGTGTGCTTTTGTAAGACGGAGGGCCACACCACGCTGGCTTCCCGGGAGCTGTCCGTCCGCGGTAAATAATAATACTGTAATAATAATAATAATAATCATCATAACAATAACAATCCTGCCATTTGATTTCGCAGCTTTTTCACGTTCTTCTAGACAGTGTCTCAAAGCGCTTCACAGAATGTACCGTCAAGTGAATCGACTGTATATTTGAGGGAGAGCGCCCCCCCCCCCACACACACACAGTTATGGGTTGAAATGACCCATTTATTATTATTTTTTTTGGACAGTTTATTATTATTAGGTGTGTGTGGGGGGGGGGGGGGGGGGGGGGCGGGGAGTAAGGAAACTTGTCCAAGGTTTCACCCCAACCTGCCTGGATTCGAACACAGGTCTCACGCTTGCGTAAGGCTAGCGAGTGGCTCTCACCACTGAGCTACAGGAGCTCTCACACAGTCCAAATGTCCAGAGAGGAGAGGAGTTCGGAGCAGGTTGATGGGTTCCTGGCTCTGGGTTTACCGAGGTCTGGGTACGCAATGCTTGTAAATGTAGAGTAGGTGTTGAGGCTGAGAGCTGTCTCTATCCCTGGCCTTGTGCTGCCACCTGCTGAGGGGTGTACCATCTGCGGGGAATCCTGTTTATTTACAACAGTAATTATCCTTGCGTTTAATATAGTGCTTTTCACGTCTTCCAGACGTCTTAAAGCGCTTCACGCTATATACTGTAAAGTGAATTGACTCTGTGTGTGTGTGCGTGTGCGTATATGTGGACAAAATTGCAGCAGCCAATTGCACACAGCAGTGTCCCCCACAAACGGTCGTGGATTGAAATAACAATAATAATAATAATCCTTGTATTAGATAATATAGCGCTTTGATATAGCGGCTGTGCGCGAGTCGGGGGCAGCACGGAAAAAGGTCTAGAAAACGAGAACAACCGACAGGCTCCCCTCACACACAGATACGCACTCACAGATACACGCACATACAGACACGCACACACACAGATACGCACACACAGATACGCACACACAGATACACGCACATACAGACACGCACACACACAGATACGCACACACAGATACGCACACACACGCATACAGACACGCGCACACACGCGCGCGCACATACAGGCATGCACACACACAGCGCTCTGAGACGCCATTCGACGTGGATCGCGCTGTATAAATCCAAATTGTTGTTGTTGACACACACACACACACACCAGACACGCATGTGCACACACACACACACACACACACACGTGTGCCTCAGTGATGTGGTCGCAAAGGCAGAGTGTCCAACCCCAATGAGGTTGAGGAGTTTGGCTGGATTTGGGTTCAACGTCACAATGTTGAACTGTGATTTCTCAGGTGATAGTGGGGGGGGGGGGGGGGGGGGGTCGGGAGAAAGGGGGAGGCAAAGCTGAGGTGGGTGGGGAGGAGAGAGAAACTGAGAGTGAGAGAGATTAGAGCTGCGGGTGGGTTGGAGGGGGGGGGTGGGAGGGAGGGAGAGGAGGGAAACCGAGAGCGAGAGAGGTTCGAGGTGGGGGCGGGCAGCGATGTGGGTGCTGGAATGTAGGTAGGCATCTCACCGGGGGACAATCCAAGCCACCGGGGAGGTTATGTGAAGCAAAACCATGGATCATCAGATCGAGAGCGGTTGAGGAATGCTGTCCCAAGGCCACGAGATGGGAGGGTGAGGTAACGTTCTAAACTATAAACCACTTGACGTCTCTGGGTGGAGCCGCAGAGCAGGTTTCAAAACTGGA
>CM068755.1:16660266-16707188 GCA_035084275.1 Hydrolagus colliei | reverse complement strand
TGGGGGGGGTCTCAGCAGTGAAAGCCCCTCACTTCTACTGCTCTGACACCAATACAATCCAAGTTACAGAGGACAGTGGAGTAGATGGGCCTCAGTTCTATGAGGCTTAGATGGAGAGAGAGAGAGAGAGAGAGAGAGCAAGGGGAGGTGTTCTGAATGGTGGGTGGGTGGGGGGGGTGGGGGGGTGGTGGTGGACGATCACTGACCCGTGTCACCCCGCTCTGTGCCCCTGCCTTGCCCCCACACACCCAGCCCTGCCCCCACCCCACCCGCTGCCGTGTTTGCACCACAAAAATGTAACAGTCGATTCACTTTACCGTGTTGTGAGGGTGGCAATGGGTTAATGCGATGGATATTTGATATTTCAGGGACATGCGTGGCAGGTTTCCTCACTACACACCCACACACACACCCACACACACACACACACACACACACACACACACACACCCACACACACACACACACACACACACACACACACGCGCCTAATAATAATCCGACAAAAAACAACCACAATAATAAAACAAAACTGGTCATTTTCAATCCCCGACTGTCTGTGGGGGACCCTACTGTGTTTCTCCCACAAATGTATATGGAGTTAATTCACTTTACAGTATATATTCTGTGAGAAGCGCTGAAATAAGATATGAAAAGCCGCGATATCAAATGCAAGGATTAATATTATTACTGTCATTACTGTTCAGCCAGTCAATGCGGGCTCACAAATTACACCGTTGTAATTGGCGTTTAGTGGAATATTTATTCATTTATTCATTCATTATTCAATCACACAGTCTTTAATATACATATATATGATATTTCATGTATAATGTATAATGTATAATATATAATATATAATATATAATGTATTAATGTATAATATATAATATATTCCCGCATTCGGAACATTCTCTGCAAGGCCTGCATATAATCCTTATACAGTGCAGTATAGCACACTGATAATATTATATCAAATTAAGTTTTCACAAGGTCTCACATCTCTGTAAGATGTCTAACCACTGAGCCTCAAACCTGGGACCGCCAGCCAGCCAGCCAGCCAGGGGATTAATTAAACAAGTTAAACAGAGTAACTTTACCCCCAAAGTTCACACCTCCTCACAGCTCCTAAGATTCAAGAGTTCTATCATTAGCAATGTTAACGAGTCGAGCGTTAGGTTAAAACAGGGGCGTTAAAAAAAAACCATTAACTTCCAGAATTTAACACACAAACCTTAAATTTACCAGCACTCAACTAACATTTTGCCACTTACAGGACGATAAACAGATTGCTAACTCGCTCTTAACCAAGTTAACAAGCCACCTACGACAACAACAACAACAACAACAACACCTAGCCCCACCACACCTCGCCACCTGTGTCTCTGAACATGTCTATTAACCCTTCGCTACCCTCACATTATATCCCGTGAAGCACTTTGAAACGCCTTGAAGACGCTATGAGAAGGCGTTAGATCAAATGAGAAACTCCGTTCTCTCTCCGTCCGTCTCTCTAGCTCTCTCTCTCTCTCTCTCTCTCTCTCTCTCCCTCCCTGTCAATATTGCTGCTGGATCTTTTAACGTCTGCTCCCCCCGACGGCTACGTTAATTAATCTGTGCCAGCCCTTACCTGCAAAGGCTCAGCGTCTCTTATATGAATCCTCGCTCACTTTGTGGCTGTTTTAGGGGACGTCGCGGGCGCAAATCCCCAGCTGGGCTGGCTGACAAAATACACAGTCACTACAGTTTACTGTAAAAAATCCTATGAAGGGGCTTTTCCGATGTCCTGCGGGATGTGAAAGGCACGAAGTTAAAACGCGAGGATTTGTATTGTCTTATTGTTCATTGTTATTCGTGATTAGACAGGAACGGGGACAGACTGGAATATATTATTATTATTATTATTATTCTTAGGTTACAAAACGTCATGGGGGGATGGTGGGGGGCGGGGGGAGGGGGTGGGGGTGGGGGGGAGGGTCACAGATTGGGCCGTTTCCTAATGTCTTACTCGTGTAATCTGGTCTCTCCGTAAACGCGGGGCCTGATTCCCCCGAAACTTCATCGCTGTGAATTGTGTGTAAATAATGTCATTTTTTTTTTGTTACTTTCAACCCATTTATTTGTGTTTTAAGGTCGTGCGTTGTGAGCTGAACAAAGAATATACTGTACTATATACTGGGGGTGAATGTGGACTGTGGGGATGAGTTTGGGGAGAGAGGGAGGGGAGAGGAGGACACACACACATATTATTTCAGTTCAGCTTGTGGCTCGTTCTGTAGACTTGGAGTCCTGTAGGCATATTGGCGAGTGAGAAGACCCGGGTTCGATTCCCAGAGAGGGCTAAAACATTAAGCAAGTTTGACCCTGGCTCCACACGCCTCTGTTTACCTGGCAATAACCCCGGCTGGTGAATCGCTTTCCTGGGCTAAAAAAACAACAATATTAATAATAATAATTTGATCACTCGGTCCACCGTTGGCTGTTGCGTTTGGCTACAAAATACTCAGTTCACTAGACTTTCCCGTCTATCCTGTGAAGCGTTTTGAGACTGCCTCCCAATTGTGAAAGGCTCTACATTCAATGCAAGGATTAATCTGTCAATTCGGAAACAATAAGAGCGTACGTTACTGCATATCCATTCTTCCACAGAAGGAGGAAACTCTGGCTTGGAAGGCATAGAATTATCCTACCGCATGTCAGCAAGTTCTGGTGCGTTTACGCTGCAGAACTGAACAAGAATGTTTAAAAGTAATTAGGATAAAATCATTGGACATTAATCAGGCAAAAGTGGACTTTTTCATCAATGACTATTGATGTTTCCGAAACGAGCTGAAATGGCATAAAACAGACTAGTTGTCTCCTCGGGCAGATTGATTGGAGAGGGGAGGGGAGGGGGGTGGAGGGGGGTGGGGGTGGGCGTGGGGGTAAAGGGGGGCTTGGCAGATGTACCCAGGTGGGGGGGGCTTGGCAGACGTACCCAGATTTATGCGTGAGTCGCGAGATTCGGAATGAAATCACGTTGAGAGTCGATTAAACGTTATCGCGCTGAGTAATCAGATATCTGAGGGGTTCCGCCCATCAGAGATGCTTTTGTGAACCGTTAGGGTCAGCGAACGGCGAAGGCAAAACAACGACAACTTGCTTTCCTAATCCTTGCATTTGATATCGCGGCTTCTCACATCTTCTCGACGTCTCAAAGCGCTTACACAGAATATATACTGTGAAGTGAATTGACTGTATATGTTTGTGGGCGAAACGCGGCAGCCGATTGGCGCACAGCAGCGTCCACCCCCCCCCCCCCCCCCCCCCCCCCCCCCCCCCCCCCCCCCCCACACACCCCCCCACACACACACAAACAGCCATGGATTTGAAAATGACCAATTTTTATTATTGGAGGGATTATTATTAGGCGCGCGTGTGTGTGTGTGTGTGGAGTAAGGAAACTTGCCCAAGGTTTCGCCCTGACCTGCTCTGGAGTCGAACATGGGTCTCACACTCGTAAGGCGAGTGAGTTAGTTAGTGAGTGAGTGAGTGAGTGAGTGAGTGAGTGAGTGATTTGCGTGCGTTTGTGTGCATGAGCGCAGTGTGCGTGTGTTTGCGTGTGTGTGTGTGAGCGCGAATGCTTAAAAAGAAAAGACTTTAATCTATTTATTGCAGCCATTACTTTTATCAGGAGCAAAAATAGTTCACCGGAGGTGTGCAGGGACAAGTGATTGAACTCACCCATTGCTGGCGAATTCAAATCTGGGGAATAATTTTGTTGCACTTTCAGATGACCAAGGAATGAAGGATTAAATTAAAGGATTTTCCTCAGACGTGTGTGTATGTGGGGGGGGGGGGGGGGCGGCTGCGGGGGGAACCTGGGGCAGTGGTACATTTAATTTCAGGGTTAAATATATAATTTCAGGTTAGAATCCCCACTAGGTTTGAAACGATATCACAAACAAATAAAAAGGAAGGAGATTTTTCTGCGTGTTTTGCACACAGTAGAGAAATGAAGGATCTGTCAATTGTTTCCTCGCTGCTGCTGTTGCTGCCGCTGGTAAAGTAGGCAGTTAGAATCGTCACTTTTTCTTGTCGCTTTGTCTTGTCGCACTGGGCCTCGTGTTATCGTACGGCTTTGAAGTCGTCATCGAGTACCTTGGTTTAGAGATAAACCTCTCGAGGGGTGGGGAGAGGGTGTGTGGGGGGGGGGGGGGGGGTGGGGGGGGAGGGTGGGGAGGTGGGGGGGGGGGGAGGTATTGGTATATGAAACTTGAAACGAAACGTGCCTTAAAAATATTTAGCCAATTGCTTAATTAATGCCTTAACGACTTAATGATAAGGGTTGAGGCCAAGACATCGGGATGAGATGAGATGGACCAAACGAGATCTCCATCATCCAAACCATCTTGGGATCTTTAGAAATATGGTATGACTTTGTCACTGGAGAGGTTGGGGGTGGTGGGGCAGAGGTTTTGATTCACACTTCTGCTGCCTTCATGTAGATAATTCTCAACCCAGAGAGGAGGGTTTTATTGTATGTTGAAAGCCAGTGTTATGGTGACCTCTGGTTTGCTCAGCTTTCCGAACTGAACAATCCTTTCCCCTGTGTGCGAACGTATAAATCACATGAGACTAGGAATTTAATGTATAATTAGACAATGTACAATTGGCTCAGTTATTGATAAGCTCACTCTGTGTGTGCGTGTGTGTGTGTGTGTGTGTGTGCGTGTGTGAGGTTGGGGAGTGGCGGGGAGGGGAGGGCAGGGAAGGGACACAAAGTCTTTAAACGCAGCAAACCTGAGCAGACCAGGGGGTTCCTGGCATCCATTCCCAAATCCGTCTTCCGAATTTTCGGGAGTCACGAGATTGCGATTTTACTGAGTAAATCTTTCTCTGTGTGCCAGTCACATTGCTCCGTCGCACTTGCCCACAAAACATACAGTCACTCCATTTTTAGAGTCGACACTGTGAAGCGCTTTGAGGGGGAGCGAGAGAGAGACAGAGAGAGAGAGAGAGAGACGTTCTTCCGACGCGAAAGTGCACTGTACTGGATTTTTGTTTAATTTATTTGATAATATTTATTATGATAGATCAGACACTCGGTGGCTGCAGTGATTTCTCAGGCACTTACATCTTTGCTGAATGTGGCAGGACATCTCGGATCAATTATGATTTTAATTTAAATAAATTAAATTTAAATGTCCCGGTCGGTCACAAGCGGCTTCCATGACTCGCGGGGTGGGGTGGGGGGGTGGGGGGGGGGGGGGGGTTGCGGGTGGGGGGGGTTAGAAGTTCGTGGGATTTCACGGTCCTATCCATTTGTTAATCAACACCGGGCTGGGCTACACAACGAGAATGAGAGACATTTTATTTTGTGACAGTGAAGTAAAAGCTAATGCGTTTGTGCAACTCATTTGTCATCTCACGTGTGTATCTGTCGCTCAGTCTGGGCTGGAGGAACTCACTCCTGCTGGTTTAGAATCATAGAATCATAGAATCATTTCTTTTTATTTTTTAACGATGATTACTTGAACCTTGCGAGTTTGAGGGATCGCACGAGGTGTCTCTCTGTACCGGGGTTTCGTGAAGACGATTATTGTTCCGCCCGTTTACTGTAACCTGATATAACAAAATGCACTAAAAAAAAATACTACAACACCTCTCGGACTGATGGCCTTGCTGGTTTGAACATTTAATTAATGAAGTTTTAAAATCTCAGGGGCAAAATTGTGATTTCTTTCTCTCTCTCTCTTGGTCTCTCTCTTTTTCTCTCTCTCTCTGTCTCTCTCTCTGTCTCTCCCTATCTCTCTCTCTCTCTCTCTCTCTCTCTCCGTTCTCCCGGATTAATGCTGTCTCCACAGCTCACACAATCGAATGTGCACATTTGTTTGTGGAAAAATAATGAATGAATACAATAAATGCTATTTAACTCGGTGGAAGGAGGTTGTGGAATGATCTTTGTGAGGTTTGGGAATCGAATCCAGCGGTTTTGAATGTCGACGACGACAACAATTTGCATTTGTATGTTTGTGCTGTATAACAGTTGGCTGCCGTGCTTCGCCCACTGAATGACACAGTCACTCCACTTCACGACGTATCCCGTGAAGCGCTTTGAGACGTCACTGCGACGTGATCGGAGGGTTTTATATCAAATACAAGGATGATTGCATTCGCCCACAAGTATCCGGTCGGTTTTCCTGCTCTCCTTCCCCCCCACCTACCCCGACCCCTCCCCTTACCCTCTTTCCCCCCCTTTCTCCCCTAACCCCACTTCCACGACTGTTTGTGGGACGCTGCCATGCGCAATTTGGCTGCCGCGTTTCGCCCACAAATATACAGTCAATTTTCCTACTCTCCTTACCCCCTATCCCAACCCCTCCCCACCTCCCTGCTCTGATCCCTACCTGACTGTACAGCACCCGACGTGAAAGGCGCTATATAAATGTAATTTTGATTGATTGATGTTTATTATTAGTAATGTGTTAATAATGGAAGCTCTTTAAGACGTCCTCCCGATATAACATTTTAATTTTTTAAATCGTTTTATCCTAGTTCTGTACCTTGTCCACATGATACACCCTTAAGACTTTAAGTCGCTTCAAGATTTAAGATTGTGCAAAACTTTGGTGAGTCTTCAGACAGACAGACACACACATACACACACACACGCACACACACACACACACACACACACACACACTCATCAGCATACGCACACACATATACATACACACACCCGCACACACGCGTATACACACACACTCACATCCCCACGCACAGACACACACACACATGCGCGTGGAATGCTTTGTTATTATTCTGTGTGTGAGTGGCTCATTTTTTCTCACCGCTCTGCCTCTCTCCGCTGTGCGCAAAATCGAAGGTTGTGTTTCCAAGCGCTCGGCTCCCCGCACCAGCTAATCATTCCCAGGGAAGGGCTCGGAGATATTAACAAAGATAAAATTGGTCATTTTCAATCCACGACTGTTTGTGTGGGGGGGACGCCGCTGTGCGCAATCGGCTGCCGCGTTTCTCTCTCCCACAAATATATACACCGTCGATTCACTTTACAGTGTGTTCTGTGAAGCGCTTTGAGACGTCGACGAGATGTGAAAAGCCGCGATATCAAACGCCAGGATTTATTATTATTTGTTATTGTCATTTGTTAAAAAAAAAGGGGTAAAACGATGAATCACCCGACGGCCAAACAGCATCGACAAGAAGGTCTCGTCACCGAGCGATTCCAACGAGGCCCCACAAGCGACACAGTCACTCCACTTTACCCGTCTGTTCCTGTGAATCGCTTCGAGAACTCTCAACCGCGTTTTCAATGGGCTCCCATCGAAAAGGAAGGATCACTGTGTTGTGGCTATAATGTTGTTGCGCCAACGACAATGTCATTGCAGGAATAAACCTTGCGCCATTTTGCATCCGCGTGTGACTCTCGAGGCTAGATCACGGTTTACGGCCTCTCCTCGCGCGCTCGCTCGCTCCCCGTTAACTCTGTGCGTCTACCAGCTGCACGTTGCATCTCGCTGGCAATTCTGTCAGTCCTGGGCTGATTGATGTCAATCACTGAGACCCCTGTCGATTGATTCCACAGAGGAGGTGAGTATTATATAGAGTCGTGTTAACCGTGTGTGTGTGTGTGTGTGTGTGTGTGTGTGTGTGTGTGTGTGTGTGTGTGTGTGTTTTTAACAGTCACCAACAACTGAAACACGTGGATGAATGAGGCTAATTGTATTTGGACGTACTGTACTGCATTGATGAATGCTGCATATTGATTGATGAAGTACTGATGAGTGTGGGTGTGTACGCATGTGTGTGTTTGTGCGTGGAGATGTGAGTGTGTATATGCGTGTGTATATGTATATGTGTGTGCGTATGCTGATGAGTGTGGGTGTGTATGTGCGGATGTCTGTGTATGTGTGTGTCTGTGTGTGAGCAGGGGTCTGTGTATATGTATGTGTGTGTGTAGGGGTGTGTGTGTGTGTCTGTGTGTATATGTATGTGGGTGGTGTGTGTGTTTGCCATAATTTTGAGCGCACATAATGATCGGTTGCCACGTTCAGTGTTACGCCTCCTGTAAACCTGTGTGGAGTGGGGAGTGAGGTCTCTCTTGACACCTTCTCCTCTCTCTCTTATATCACAGTTTTGTAATGGTGGCTGGGAGGGGGAGTGGTGGGGGAATAGGTGGGGGGGGGGGGGGGTGAAGAGAGTGTGGGGGGGGTGGTAGGGGGGGAGAGAAAGAGGGGTGTGGTGGTGACAGGACTTTGTGGACACTCTGTAGATTCACCCCCTGAGGTTGGAAGCTGATTATTATGACTGTATATATATATATACAATATATAAAGGAGGATCTAACCCTCGAGATACAAACAGTTCAACATCAGCTGTGTCTAACTGATGGGTGACTGCGGCTGAATAGACTAATTGAGGCTTTGCACAAATGGGCATTTCCTACAGAAGGAAATGAATTGGTTCCAGTTATTCGCTCTGAAATGCCTGTATCTGTGCCAAGCCTCGGGAAGAAAGGCTTCCATTGTAACTAATGCAGTAGGGTGGGCTTGCTCGACGCTGGGTTGATAAGACATGAATATGAACTGCATATACAATGGTACATTCTCAGTACCATTTCCAGAGAGAATGGCTGACGCTGTTGCGTGTCAAGAGTATTTTTTGTTGGGTGGGATGGGGGAGGTTGGAGTCTGTAGTTGTGCTGGTTAGAGCGCTCACAAGCGAGAGGACGAGGGTTCAATTCCCCGGGAACTTGCCTAAACGTTGGACAAGTTTCCCCCCCCCAACCCCCCCCCACCCCCCCCCCGTCTCCGTTTACCTGGCCGCAGTAAGCAGGAAACTGGTTTGTTAGCGAATCGGCAGATCGTGTTTCCTCTGGGAATAATCCTTTCCAAGAAAATAAATCGTTTGGGTCATTTCAATCCGCGACTCCGTGTGTGTGTGTCTGTGTGTGTGTGTGTGGGGGGGTGGGTGGGGGGGGGGGGGGGACATTGCAGTGCGCGATTAATTGGGTGCTGCGTTTCTCCCAGAGAATATACACAGTGCTTTGCAGTGCTGTATACTCTGTGAGGGAGCTTTGAGACATCGCAAAGACGTGATAAGGCGCTGGATCAAAGACAGAGGATCATTATTGTCATTTTATTTTATTTTTAAAAAAAACGCAATGTTGTAGAGAGCGTCTGAACACACGGGAAAGTACAGTACCTTTGATAACTAACTTTAACTTTCAGCCGAGAGTGAGGTCCTGGTCTCAAAGTTCAACGGTGACCGGTTTAATATGAGCTGGAAATACAGATGAGGAATTAGCCAGCAGAACAGTGCGACACTAAAGGAACAAGCAGCGGAGGGATCCAACTCCATGTTTGTGTGTGTGTGTGTGTGAAACATTCATCAAGTTATTCCTATATAAGTCATACATTGATTACTGCTTTAATCTGCAGCAACCCACCGTTCCACGCATTCCTCGTTAAGAGTTTCATTAAATGAACCGTCAGATGTTTGGGTACAGAAGTCAGTCAGTCAGTCAGTCAGTCTGTCTGTGTGTGTGTGTGTGTGTGTGTGTGTGTGTGTGACTCCAAGACAGCTTTTCCTCCCTTGCTCCATTCCCCCCTGACTTTCCCCCACCTCCTCCAGTAACCTTGCAGTCTCTGACTAAATTCCCAACTCTTTTTGAAAAAAACACTTTACTCCCACTCAACCCTGGTCCCCTCAGCTCCACCATCGGCTGCCGGGCTTTCAGCCACTAACCCAGCCCCGCAAAGGCTTGGAGCTCGCTCCCCCAATCTCTCTGCCTTGCCCTCCTTCCGCACCCCCCTCTATTAGTTCACGACTGAAGACCGAACGTTTTTGACTGTGCGTACAGTCATTGCCTCTCCCTCCCTCCCTCGCTCCAGTTTGATGTCAAGTACTTTGACACGGCTGCCCAGTGTGAAGGGCACAGCTCAAGTGTAAGTTGTTGTATGACCACCTACTGTTTTTAGTAGCTACATCCCAACTATTAAGTCCCAACTCTGTGTGTGTATGTGTATATGTGTGTGTGTGTGTATGTGTGTGTATGTGTATGTGTATATGTGTGTGTGTGGGTGTGAGAGTAATTTTCCTAACCGTTCCCCTTTGTTTGTTTTGGCTTCTGATGACTATCTTTTAACTTTACGAGACGCGTTTAGTTCTCAGTTTGTCCAACAAACGGTCGCCAAGTATGGTTACTGTCAGCCGTTGCTACTAGGTTGGTTGGGTGGGTGGGTGGGTAGGTAATCGATGACCTTATTTGTGTGTGTGTGTGTGTGTGTGTGTGTGTTGAGGGCCTGCCTGACTGTGTTATACTGAACAAAGCCAGTGTGTCCTTTTGCTGCCATAACAACAGCCCATCTCACGTGTGGAGAACAATGTGCGTTTGTGTCACTTCGACATTCTGTTAAGTTTCTTTGCCGCAAACTATTTTCTTCAATGAAACTGATCGCTTTGCCTCGACCCTCCCTCCCTCTCCCTCCCTTCCCCTACCCTCCCTATCTCCCCTCCCCTTCATTCAACCCCTTCCCTCAGATAGACGTTAATAATAATATATAATAATAATAATAATCCTTCACATCTTATCGACGTCTCAAAGCGCTTCACAGAATACGCTGTAAAGTGAATCGACTGTATATTTGCGGGTGTTTTGGCCAACAATCTCCCAGGTAAAATTGCCCGTGTTTTAGGGACGGTGAACACTGAGGTGGAAACTGGCTGCCCACAAAAATACACAGTCACTACACTTCGCGGGAAATCCCGTACAGCGCTTTGAGAGACAGCTCGACGACATGATACGTTGCCGTGTCGAACAGCGAAGATTACTATTCATTATTATAACAAGAAACTCAAAACCCAGTTTGTTTAATCCTTTCCCGCACCTCACCCTCACTCCCCTCCCCTTCCCTCCCCTCCCCCTCCCCTCCCAACCCCCTCCCCTCCCAACCCCCTCCCCACCCCAACGACTATGTCGGATGCTTTATCCAGGTAAAACACAGCTTCTGTGTACGTTTGGGAGTGTCCGGTGTACAGGGCTGAGAATTGCTCTGTCTGTGATGGTGTAGGTTTCCGGAGCTGGAATTGAGGGCAGGAATGCTGCGCGGATGTAACAAAGATGTCTTTTGACAGCGGGAAAAAAAAAGGGCCTCTGGCACGAAACTCTGCTTCCCAGTACATGATATACAAGCAGATTACATCTGCCACCAATAGTTCAACGAGCAGGTGTGAATAAAAGGCTGTCTTATCTTGCGGCAATCAAACCCCCAGGAGCCAGGTTTTTGAATTGCTGTGGTCTCCTCGGTCACAGAATTTCAATATCCTCACCACAAAAATGAATACAGCAATTCGCGGACAATGTAACCTGACTGCCTAGTCAAATCCCGAGCCTTCCTTCGGCTTTCCAAACCGCGGAGGCGTTTCTGTTCCCATTTTACCAGCCGTGAGCCTCACTGCGCTTCCAAGCGATTGGTTTCGTTCGGCGCCTCGCGAGTTGTTTTCGACGCGATTAAAATAGTCATTCAAAAAAAATAATAATGATAATCCTTGCTCCAGTGGGTGAGAGAACTCGCCTTACAAGCGTGTGAGACCTGTGTTCGAATCCTTCGAATCCAGGCAGAATCAGTTCAGGGCGAAACCTTGGGCAAGTTTCCTCGCTCCACACACGCCTAATAATAATCCCTCCAAAAAACCCCACAATAATAAAAGAAAATGGGTCATTTTAATCCGTGACTGTTTGTGAGGGAGGTGGGGGGAGGGGGGGGGGGGGGGGAAACGCTGCTGTGCTCAATCGGCTGCCGCGTTTCGCCCACAAATATATACAGTCAATTCACTTTACAATATATTCTGTGTTGAGACGTCGATAAAATGTGAAAAGCTACTATATCAAACGCGAGGATTATTATCACTATTATTATTATTTGATACAAGGTCTTGCCGGGTCTTTGAGATGCATCAAAGCGCTTCACAGAACACACTGCAGAGTGTAGTGACTTGTGAATATATCAGTGCTACGATTGCGTGGTAATTCCGGATGATTGCTTTCGTTTTGAACGAGCCATTGATGGCTGCTTGCGAGATGTGGAGGACCGTAAGGTCCCACGGTCACTTCAGGAAATCCTACGAAGCGCTTTGAGAATGGTCCCTCTTGCCATGAAAGGCATCAGCAGTGATCAAATGTACGCAGTGTGATTAACACAATGTCCCTCTCTGGCCCTTGTGGTTCATGTAAAAAAAAAAGTGTTTTATTCCACGACAGATTCATCAATTTCGATCTTTACGATAAGGTTGCCTCTTGCCCTCGCGTTAAGATGGCAGTAAAGATCATTGCGCATTCGGGACTTCAGCGTCTCCACGAAATACGTCGAATTCTGCGTGGCGGTCGTTTGGGCTGTAAATCCACTGGTTGTTATTTTTGCACTGCCGGTCGCTGTTATTCTGCACCGCTGAAAATAGAAATGATACACATGTGAAAGTCGGCATTCACAGGTTTCCATCGACACACCCCAGCACTCCCCGAGGATTTCACTCTAAATGAACAATGTGGCACTCTGTGATGGTGTGATTATTATTAATCATAATAATAATAATCCTTGCGCTTGTTAGACTAATAATAAGAATAATAATCCTCGCATTTGCGTTTGATATAGGTGTTTCACATCTTACCGACGTCTCAAAAAGTGCCTCGCGGAATATACCGTAAAGTGAATTGACTGAATCTATTTGCGGGCGGGGAAAAAGAACACTTTATCGCGCCTTATCACGTCGTGGAGACATCTCAAAAGCGCTTGACAGAACACACTGTGAACTATTGTAATGGTACAAACAATTTGTACGCTGTAAAATAAGTTGGTTGTGTATTTTGTGGGTGGGTGGGGGGGCGGGTGGGGGGGGGTGAACACAGCAGCCAATTACACACAGCAGTATCCCACAAACAGTCATGGATTGAGTGACATTTTTTGTAGGGATTTTGACCTCCCCCCACCCCCCCCCACCCCCCCCCCCGTTTCTCCCCACCCGGGAACGGATCCTGGGTCCTGTCGCTTGCGAGGCGGGCGCTCTAACCGTCGAGCGACATTGCAAATGCAGAGTTCAATTCTACAAAAAAAATGGATGAATGTCCACAGTGACAATACGTCCATCATTTAGTCTGATTTTCTCTTTTTAACCCCTCACTGATTTTGCGGTGGACGTAGTTTGAATTGGGATTAAAGATGCCTGTGTCAGGATTACACTAAACTCAGCATGCCAGTTGAAATTATATTTAGATTTGCGATGATCATATTTTCGGTTGGTTGTGTGGGGGGTTTTCCTTTTTTTTTTCGGAACCAATCTTTTTCATTTTTGCCTGGCTTTACAGAGAGAAACTTTCACCTGATCCCATGCTTAAGCGATGAATATTCTACATCTGTCTCACTTTGTGAGACAAAAATCTCTCTAGTACTGTACTGCCACCAAGTGGAACTCTACAGTAATTTTACTGATCGGATGTTAAGAAGAATATACTTTACATACTGCAATCATAATAAGAATAATCACTACGTGTGATGTATTGCCTTATCAAGTTGTCAAAATGTCTCAAAGTGCTTCACTGGATTTACTGAGAAGTGAATTGAGATACTTCTAGGTCTGTGAAATGTCTGTGACCTTTCATTTAAAATAATGAATTGACACGTGTGACGTGTATTTGTGGAGTCCTGCGGCTCAGTGGTTAGAGAGCTCGCCTCGCGAGCGAGCGAGAGACCTAGGTTCCATTCCAGGCAGGAGCGAAATCTTGAGCAAGTTTCCTTCCTCCACGCAGCCTGACAACAATGCCTCGAAAAACAAAAAATATATTGGTCATTTCAATCCACGACTGTTTAATCATAACAATAATCCTTGCGTTTGATATAGCGCTTTTCACGTCTTCTAGATATTTTAAAGCGTTTGTGGGACTCTGCTCTGCGCAATTGGTTGCCGCGTTTCGCCCACAATTGTAAAATCAATTTACTTGACAGTATATTCTGTGAAGCGCTTTGAGACGTCTAGAAGATGTGAGAAAAGCTCTATGTCAAATGCAAGGATTATTATTATTATTTTTATTTTGTGGATGATTATTAGCGACCGGACGCCTGTGTCCATGGAATAAATGACCAATTTTATTTGGGGGATTGTTGGCCAGGACACTGGAAGAGAGAAACTCCCTTCTCTTCTCAAAGTGCTTCACAGAGTATACTGCAAAGTGAATTGACTGTATATATTTGTGGGTGAAACGCAGTAGCCAATTGCGCACAGCAGCGTCCCCATGAACAGATTGAAAAGACCCATTTTATTTATTTATTTTTTGGAGGGATTATTATTAGGCTTGAATGTGTGTGGGTGGGCTGGGGTAAGGCTTAAAAACTTACCCAAACAAACAAACAAACAAAACTTACATTTATATAGCGCCTTTCACGTCGAGAGGACGTCCCAAGGCGTTGTACAGTCAGGTAGGACAAGAGCAGGGTGGGAAGGATCAGGGCAGGATGAAGAATAGTAGGAAAAGTAACTGTATATTAGTGGGCGAAACGTGGCAGCCAAATTGCGCACAGCAGTGTCCCACAATCAGTCATGGAAGTGGGACTAGGGGCAAAAGGGGGTAAAGAAGCAAAAGGGGAGGGGTCGAGGCAGGGGGAAGAAAAGCAGGAAAGTCGACTGTATACTTGTGGGCGAAACTCTGATTTGCCTGATTTCGAACACAGGTCTCATGCTTGTACGATGAGTGCTCTAACCATTGATCAATCTGGTATTGTTTACCACTGTACCAAATTGGCTCCCTCAATACTACACGTGTTTAAGAGATTAGTACAGTACATTACTGTGTTTCCCTCCGATCAATATTTTCTTTACAGCCCTGTGTTATCACTTAGATCTTGTATAAGTCCAGAACTGCCTTATGTCGAGACTTTAATCAGAGCTCCTGTTTGCGTGCTCTCTAGGTGAGCGTCAAAGATCACACGAAACCATTCGAAAAGATAAAGGGATTTCATTTGATTTCTCCCGGTGTCCGGGGCCAACATTCCTCCAGGTTAATCAGTGATTCACGTCTTGGATGGACTTTGAATGGGAGCCCATTGGATGCCGCGTTATACAGTTCTTTGTTTGTCTCCGATGACACACAGGTCGGTATTGACCTGCCAAATATGTTTGGGACATAATATGGTTGTAGGAGTGGAGCTCCTGTAGCTCAGTGGTTAGAGCACTCGCCTTACAACAACGACAACGACAACGACAACGACAACGACAACAACAACGACAACAACAACAACACATGATATTGATAGAGTAGCCTTTCACGTCGGGAGGACATCCCAAAGCGCTGAACAGTCAGATCGGGACCCGAGCAAAAGGGAGGGAGGGATGGGTCGGGATAGGGGGGGGGGGGAAAGGAGAGTAGGAGAATTGACTGTATATTTGTGGGCGAAACGCGGCAGCCAAATTGCGCAAGCGAGATACCTGGGTTCAATTCCAGGCAGGTCAGGGCAAAACCTTGGCTGCCGCGTTTCGCCCACAAACATACAGTCAATTCACTTTACAGTATATAAAGCGCTTTGAGACACAGTCGATAAGTTGTGAAAAGCCGCGATATCAAAATGCCAGGATTTGTAGAATAATATATTATATAATAATCCCTCAAAAAAATAATTGAAGGCAGCCAATCAGAGGGCGCGAGAGAGGCGGGAGGTTAGAGTTGAGTGACATGCGGGGAGGACAGCCAATCAGATAGGTCAGAAGGCGGGCTGTTGAGAGAGAGAGAGACGTGCGGCGTAGCCAATCAGAGAAGAGAGGGGTTCAGGAGGAGGCGGGCTGTTGTAGGGAGAGTGACATGTAAGGCAACCCAATCAGAGTAGAGGACAGGGTGTTTGAAGAGAGAGTGACGGGCGTAGTGACCAATAAAAAGCGGGAAGGCGGGGACGGGGGGAAGGGGCGGGTTGGTGGCAGGGGGGGGGAAGGGGCGGGGTTTGCTTGACGGTTGGAAACGGCGGTTGGTGTGACGCGCGCGCGTTCCTCCCGTCCGCGAAATTTGAATCGAGGGCGAGACAAACCCTGAGGACAAGTCCGGCCCGCGGCGTCCGCTCCCATCTCCACCCTCTCACTGATGCTTCAGTGAAGCTCGCCGGTTCACAATGATGAAACCACCGTGAGTTGTGTTCTGTGTGTGTGTGTGCTCACCCTCCCTCCCCGGTGGGAGAGAGTCGGGGGTTGCGGGGGCGGGGGAGAGGCCTGAATACACGGGGAGGTTGAGGGGAGGAGAAGGGAGTGTAATGGCCGCCGTCTGTTGGTGTGAAGGGAGCCAGGCCCGGGCGCTGATTTTGTTTCACTTCAAAACCTCTTCTGCTCTCACTCCCTCCTCACCTTCCTCTGGTGTTGCTTAAGTTTTTAACACCCCCTCTTCCCCCCCCCCCCCCCCCCCCAAGCTTCCGTCTTATTCGGTTATTATTTTTCTTCTTCACCCCCACCACCCCGCTCCCTCACCCACCTCACAGAAAAGGTTTTCTTCTCACCTACTCCTCCCTCACCTCACTCTCCCTCTCTCACCCCCCCCACACACACACACGCACACGCAGACAATGTTCAATGTCTTTCGCCTCACCTCGCTTCCCCTCAGTCCCCCACCCCAATAACAATAATGATGATGATCATGGCGCTATCACTTCCCTTCCCTAGAGACCTGCCCACTTTTCTGTCCCTTTTTTAAAAAAAAATCAAATAAAAGATTGGACAAGTTGCAAGGATTATGGTTTGGTGTTGATAATGGGGGGGGTGAGATCCTGATTTATCTCTCTCTCTACCCCCCACCCAACCACCTCCCATTGAGTATTTTAAAAAGAAACAAACTACTGTACTTCCTCGTCCACCTCTTTTTTTTTGGGGGGGGAACTGCTATTATCTTAAGACGACGCCCATCTCCTTCCTATTTCTCTATATTACACAGTCACTGACTTGGTATTTTATGATAAACTTGTGATATATTATATTCCGCATCCATGTAAAGTGATGGGGAGTTATACGATTACAGCCATAAGAGTTGGGCAGCTTGTGGTTCCTTTTGATATTTTCTGAATAAAGACCTTTCATTGCAGACTATGTCTGGTTGATCATCTGAACCTTAATGATGTAATCATGAAAGTGATTATACAAATTGAGTATATTTTTTTCGAAGGGTTGGAAGCGGGAACTGGGGTATTTAATGTGTGTCCACAATTAACCAGAATTCTGTTTCCACATTGATACTTGCACACAGAAAAGGTGTTTTACGAATAATTCATTGGCTTGCTTAAATCCTGGAGGAATTCCTTAAAAGGCAGCAATAAACTAGGGCAGTGTCAAGTCCCTGGTGAGCAGTTTAGATTTGCATTGCTATCAGAACCACAGGCCTGCTGTGCCACCCGTTTTGGTGGTGTGTTCTGACTAAAGCAGTGTCATTAGCAGTAAAGGTCAAACGGGTAGAAAGGACTATTTGTTTCATCTTTCTGATGTGCACCGGATCAGCTGCAGTTTATCTACGTTTTAATACACTCACCTTGACAGAAGCTACATTTCAGTTTTAATGCCTTGTTTTACATTTAAGTGTTTGTGTGGCTGTACTTTACTTGTAATTGCAGCTTGTGTTGTACAGCATTGTTCATGAGGATGTGTGTATTTTCATAAAATGCTTGTGTTCTAGAGTGCCTGAGCAGTAGTTCCGTTGTATTGTTTTACATTTCAGGCTAAATGACCACACATCCTCCTATTTTCAGGTTAACATCTGTGTTAATAAATTATTACCTATTTGTGGATTGATTCTTCTCCAGGTTTACGATACCGTCCTATAAACAGTTATTGTGAATTGTGAAACTTGGACACATAGGGTTCAGCTACAATCCCACAAGAATACTGTACTTGATTAAAAAATTACAGTAAGACACAACATGGGAGACCATATGTCTGCTGGTGCCAGCCTTCACTGGAGCTCATAAATCCCATTCCTTTGTATTACTCAATAAATCTGTGCATTAATAATAATCCTTGCATTTGATATTTGCAAATGCAGACCCAAACCTTTTTACGTCTTCGAGGCTTCTTAAAGAGCTTCACAGGATATACTGCAAAGTGAATTAACTATAATTTTAGGAAAAGTATTAATATAATCTGTCGTGATCACAATCCAAATAAAATTCATTCATGAGACACGTTTGTCTTGAGTGGGGGAGATATTGCACTAGAAAGATAATGTAACATTTTCTGATGTACAGTATGCACACCTAATCTATACACTTAATTATGAGTTTAAAGGCTGTACATAGACTGAGTATTATCATATTTTAACTGAAGTAATGATGGGTTAAGATTGTTCAAGGACAAGTATTCTGGCCGAACTAAAAAAAATTCCAGTTTGAATGAGCCACTTAGCTTGTCAAGAGCTGTCATTCCTAATTCACCATTGTATTTTTTAAAAATGCATAAAATATAGTGCTATAAAGGATGAAATACAGGGTATACACAATTTTCTCATGCAAATGATTTTAAAATACCGGTAAGTGATTTTAATCTACAATTTTTGGAGTGCTAAATTATTTTAAAATTCTTTAATGCAGCCATGCAAGTGTTGTTCCAGTCAGATTCAGTAACTACTCTTCCCACTTGTGATTGGATTACGGTCAGCCTTGCGAGTGGCGACATTTATCCCTTCATGCGTAAATGTGTCATCTTATATTTATGATCCTCAAATTAGCATTTCGGAAAATCAGCTCAAGTGTTTTTTAATCATAACTAGTGAAGATGATTGCTATTTTCTCCCACTTCAATGATTATAAAATTAGATTTGTTGATCGGTGTAGTGTGAGAAGTATTACTGGTGCCATATTGTGCCATATTACATCAGCTAAACTCACGCTGTTTAAAGCTGTTCAAAATCGAGTGTGAATTTAACTGATGTAATAACTGGAGGGAATGGGTTGAATGGATTGGCATGTTCATTTACTCCATCATAAATTCCAAGATACAGGACAGATGGTGCCTGTTGTTACAATCCATTTTCCCTCAAAGTGTTGGATAAGATTGGTGTCTTATATTAAAAGACTTAGCAAAGTCAGCGCATTGAATCAGTCGTCCTGTAGTTTGCACCAGATTGTGCTGTGACCTAAGAATAACTGTTGCTTCCATGGATCTGGTATATTGAAGTATATAAAATGTGAGAGGTGGTTTTGTTTCTCAGCACAAATTGAGTTCTGTGTGTATTATGAAATAGGCTGGCTTGAGTGTTTTTTCAACGATGTAATGCATTTCTAGGATTTATGAGTGGTGTTGTTAAATTGGTCAAACATTATTCCAGTTTAAAGTTAAACACTTTCAGAACTGGTATTGCTTTGGAGCACTCCCAACTGTTGTGAAATAAAATGATTGTTTTCCAGTTTCAATGACAACATTTTAAAATTATGTTCTTGGCTGGCTGACTTGATACCATTATGAAATCTTTATTCTAACTCGCTTCTCAAGGTCAACATTTCTTAATTGTGATTTGGAATGCACTGTGTAACTTAACCTTTGACAAATCCAAGCAATTTTAAGGGCTATTATCTAATAGTCATTCCACAACCCTATATAAAACCTCTCCAGATGTTATCCAAGAAGTTCTTTGAGTGTTCTTTACTATGTATTTAGGAATTATTTGTGATTTTCCTAAAGATTCATGTTTTTGCAAAGTAAACTGAATGGAAAGCTAAGGTTCTGTTTCACGTTCGACTAAAATAATGCACATGTACATGCTTGTATGGCTTGTTCTTATTTCTCTATCTGGATTAAGAAGCACTGAATTGGTACTTACACCAGAAATAGCTAAAACCATTTAATCTATTTTTAAATTCTTACACAGGCGTAACAGAACAAGGAGACCACAGAAGAAGGCATCAAATAACAATCTTAAAGATCCAGTTGGCGTAAGTGTCAGAAAAGCAACACAATTCATAGTAAATCCCTGGCATCACAATATTTTTTTTAATCTAAAAATTGCGGGGTGTTGTGCGTGGACTCCTGCTAGCCCAACTCTCTTAGCGCGCGCTCACACCTCACTGCTCTTTGCTGGCCTTCACGTACCAGGGAGATCAACTTTGACTCAGTGGGAATCCTGCAATCAGAAGATGTCTTCTATTAGTGGGATTCAAACAATTACGATGTCAATCTTGGTATTTACCAGCATTTTGTGGCATTAAAAAGAAGCTTAATTTAACTTCAGGTAGTTGTTTGAAGGTAGATCAATAAAACTCTTGAGGGCTACCAACAACAAGGACTTGCATTTATATAGTGTCCCCTCACACAGTGTCATGTCCCAAAACGCTATCATTTCTAACCATAATCAAGCCTGGCTTTTAGGCTATTTGATCTGCCATTGACCAGAGGTCTTTCATTGGCATGGTAGCCATAGGAATGTGTTTTTGTATACTGTAGCAGTACATGTTTACTGTTTTTCATGGTAAGATTCATGCTTGACATTCTCTTTGGCTCCACAGGTGTATTGCCGTGTCAGACCCCTGAACACAAGTGATAAGGAATGCTGTATCGAAGTTATCAATGAGGCCACAATACAACTTCATCCTCCTGATGGGATTAAAGTCAATAGGAACGGGGAGTTCAAAGAGGTGATGTGAATGAACAGAGCTACACAATGCATTTGTTTGTAGAGTGTCTGCAGCAGTATGTAAACATTCACCTTTTTCTTGGATTTTTTTAGATGCAGTATTCCTTCAAGGAAGTATTTGGTTTCTTTACAACACAGAAGGAGCTATTTGATGTTGTTTCCAAGCCTCTTGTGGAAGATCTGATTCATGGTAAAAATGGTATGTGAATATTCAAGATATCATATCAAGACATTATATCTATACATTGGCAGATATATTTCTCACAGTTTGGATCATTCCAACATTTCTACCCTAGTCAACTATTTACATCTCAAATCCAGATTTCCTGATGTTAATCTTGTAGTGTTCAATGTTCTGGTACCTGGTAGGTAGGTGGGTGGCTGTCACCTAGTTTGAGAATACAGTAGCTGCAACAGATTCAGACCTTTGAAATTCAATGGTACAGCTGAGTGAATAAGCCAGTGAAGCAACTTCAAGAGCATTTAAAGCTGTACAGTAGTTATTATAATACACCACATAATTGTAAGGTCTGTGTACTTGAAACCTATCCATCCCTGTCCTTTGAAACCGTTGGCTGCTTGCTTGTAGATAAACAATCTTAATACTGTGTAGTTCAGTTTTTAACTGCCATATGAAACAAGTTTGATTTGTAAAATGCAGAAAATGTCCTTTCTTTTTACCATATTCTGTGATGTATTGAAGTAGAGTTAGTATTCAGATAGATAGACCTTTTTTATTCAGTAAATGGCTGACAGAAATAAAGAGTAAGAAAGTTTAGCTGGAAATTTGTCTTGAAAAAGAGCTCATGATGAAACGTATGAGTACCTGTAATGGAAGCATGCTGTTTCTGACAGGCTTGCTATTTACGTATGGTGTTACGGGGAGTGGAAAGACACACACCATGACTGGATCTCCTGGAGATGGAGGCCTCCTGCCTCGGTGCTTGGACATGATATTTTCCAGTATTGGGCTATTCCAGGCAAAGCGATATGTGAGTTACTTGTCTTATTATACTAATTATGTAAAGCCTATTGGAGAACTATCAGCTGAAAATGGCAAAAGTTATAATAAACCACTTTAAAAAAAACTCAGTTAAAAAAAATTTAAAGCCTTGTATCTAAAGATAATTTTAGGTCAACATTACTGTACCTCTTTTACTGCCGAGTTTGACATATCAATAATATTGAGCTCCTGTAGCTCAGTGGTTAGAGCACTCACCTTACAAACGTGAGACCTGTGTTCGGATCCAGGCAGGTCAGGGTGAAACTATGGCCAAGTTTCCTTACTCCACATGCATAATAATAATCCTCAAAAAAAACCACATTAATAAAAATTGGTCATTTCAATCCACGACTGAGTGGGACACTGCTGTGCGCAATTGGCTGCCACGTTTTGCCCACAAATATGCAGTCAATTCACTTTACAGTATACTGTATTATGTGAAGCACTTTGAGACGTCGATAAGATGTGAAAAGTGCTATATCAAATGCAAGGATTAGTATTATTACTTATTCAAGTTTATGGTAACTTTACATATTTTTGAATTGTGTACTGTAGGTTTTCAAGCCAGATGACAGGAACAGTATGGATGTGCAATCAGATGTTGATGCTCTATTAGAGCGTCAGAGGAGAGATACCCAATCAATATTTCCCAAAACTCCGTCCTCCAAGTAAGACTTTAAGCAAGATCAATAGAGTACTTGTGAGGAATTCCACAATGGGCTTTCTGATGGGATATAGAATTGTTCCAAACAGCTACTCCTCAGTTTAACAATGTTAAATGTTTTGCACTGAATATATTCTTTTGGTAGTTTATGTCGTGAAAGATGTAAAGCAACTGATTGTTCAAAATCTATATCAACAAAGGTCAACTAGCATCTCAAAGATGAATATTTTGGGTGTGATGTGATTGGAATCCCACGTGAATGCAAGGGAATCCACGTGAAAATACCCTTGTTTGAGGGGTAAATTGCATTGGATCAATATTCAACTTTAACCTGTGTATACATAGATTTCCACAACATGTGTCAATTATATTTTAATTTCTATAGAGTGCACTCCTGCTAACGCTACTGGCCATGCTTTTCACAGGCATAGATTTGATCCAGAGTTTGCTGATATGATCACAGTACCTGAGCACTGTAAAGCTGAAGGAGTGGATGAGGACAGTGTCTACAGTTTGTTTGTTTCCTACATTGAAATATACAACAACTATATTTATGACCTTCTGGAGGAAATGCCCCAGGATTCAATCAAACCAAAGTAGGTTATATGCAAAGCTTTTTTTTAAATGCTATCTAATACACATCATAGTAGTCCTTGTATTTGGAAAATCACCTCAAAATAATGTCATCAATGTCTTGAATTGCTTAGCAGAACTTGCTGTAAGGTGTAATGACTGTTTGTTCCAAGAGTGCTCTCCGTTTCAGATAAAAGGAAATTTCTATGTGTGGGTGACATGCATATGTGAACATTTACCTGCCTTGGGGACTCTTAAGCATCGTGATTTCCATGTGCATGTGTCCAGGTATCTGTGTTTATTAGACGTGTGGTGTCTGTGAATTTATGTGGTTGATGATGTAAAGAACCTGGATGTTGAACATCCACATTAGTAAACCTCAATGAGCTACTCAAATTAATGTTTTGGACAGAATTTCATTGGAATCCCATTTGGTTCTGATCACAGTTGTGGCAAATTATCAAGATTCAGACTGGTAACCCACCATCGCTTTTCCTAAGCAAATTACTGTGCTGTGTGTTTTCCAGCACTCATTACTGTGTGGTTTTTAAATCTTATTAAGTTTTTTTTACAGATCCTTTTATATGAATTTGGAATCTGCAAGCAAATAACTTAGCTTCTTAGTTAGTGAAAATATTACAAAGACAATCGGGAACATGTGGGGAATTGACTTAAGCACTTTGTATTAAAGTGTTGTTACCGCTGACATCTTGAATAATTGTTTAGTAAGTAAGATCGCGGTAATAGGGAGAGAGAAAATGAGCAACTGGAGTGACTTCAGGTCAAATTAATGAATCATAGAAAACCATTTCTGAAATCTAGAAGCTTGGGATGTGTATTTCATTTTGCCATTGTACTAAGAGAGAGGCCAGTGTACTTTTTTTATATTGAAAGTCATTTTCTTAAGCATTTTTGTAAGCTCGTCTTTCCCTGCTTATTCTCCTGTTCAATGTTAAAAATGTTCCGTTACTGTTAAATCAATCACATGACCTGGTTTTTACCTTTTACTGAAAGTGAGAAGCTGTCTTTCTTGGAATTGTAATGTAACGTTCAATTTACAACAACGTTCTTTGCCTCTGTGTAACTCAGTCCCTTGCAGCATGGAATCATTATTAATACACTCTGATCTCTTTCCAATGTTTTTATGTGGATTTTTGAGGCATGGAGACCAGATCTACACACCATTTTCCAGAATTGCCCTCACCAGTGATCTGTGCAATGTTAAAATAACTTATTCTGACGTGTAGTCCAAATGCTTCCCAGAACTTGACTTATTTTGTTGGCAGCTCCTTCAAACTGGCTCTAAACTCATAGTTTGATCAATACTCACGCCCAAATCTTCTCCTTATCTACATCTAGGCATCCTTCCATGGAATACATATGTTTGCTATTTCCTTTTCCTGAAGGCATTACCTTGCATTGATCCGTAGTGAAATCCATCTGAGACGATGCAGTGCATCTACTTAATAGTTTCAGACTTCTCTGAACATTACTAATCCTCCTCCCCCACCCCCTCGCCCCCCCCCCCCCCCCCCCCTCCCCTTTCTGCTTGTCACCTGGCCACAAGGCTTCATGACTTTGGTATATTTTCTTCTGCAGCTCTGGATTGTTCCTCAGCAGAGTGGGGAGGCACAAAA
Organism: Hydrolagus colliei; assembly: GCA_035084275.1. Classification (NCBI taxonomy): domain Eukaryota; kingdom Metazoa; phylum Chordata; class Chondrichthyes; order Chimaeriformes; family Chimaeridae; genus Hydrolagus; species Hydrolagus colliei. The sequence goes on along the minus strand of CM068755.1, from coordinate 16,682,670 downwards.
CCGATCCTCGTGGAATTTAAGATTACTTATCCCCGATAAACCTTGCCCTTTTAGCACCAGCTCATACCAGGTTTGAGGTCACTTTTCAATCCTGGATAATCTTTCACGTCGCCCATAAGCCTCACTGGACATTTCTCCCCACCAGTTTAGTTATTCCATATATCGTACAATTCCAGTAGACTAGTAACACATTACATGCTGAATGTAAACATGTCAGCCAACCTTTCAGTGAATTTTTCTGTAAATGTTAGGCTAGTGCCCAGTAATTTCCTGGTCTGTTTCTGACTCCTTTTTGAATATTGGGATAATGTTTGTTTCTCCAGATCTGCTGTACTTTGTCCCATATATATTTATATATATATATACACACACACACACACCTATATATATATATAGCCTGTAACAAAATTCAGCTGAAAACTTTACCAGTCACAGTACTGTACTTCCTTCGATTCCTTAAGGATTTCAATCTGGCTCAAGTCTTGTAGATAAATAATCTTCAAGTTTCCTTTGATAACTTCACACATGTTATAGATTTCATGGCTATCATTATTAAGGATTTGTCTTCAGGCTTTGTGAATTCAGAAGTGAAAAATCTATTCAAAATATCTGCCATATTCTGATCATACATAATAGTTGTATCCCTGAGTGGATGGAGATCATTAGACGGACCTGACTCATTCCTGCTCTGTTTGGGGTTGTTGTGGCCAAGTTGTTAAATCAACTTTGTCTAGCCCAATCCCTACCCTAGGCTCACATTTGCAATATGTGGATTTTGGATTTGAGGCATATTTAATCTGCACCATTTTTGCTAAATAAATGGTGTTTTGCTTTTTGACATTATTCTGCATTTTGTTTCAGGACTGTTGTGCCGGAGTAAAAGAAATTCGATCACAATTATATCTTCAATAGTTCTCGTATGAGCAAACTGAACTTTATACTAGATTTTTATAACTGTTACCATATTTCTTTGTTAGGTGGAACAGTTGCGGTACTCCTGTGCGGAACCCTGAATTCATGTATGTCCCCTATATGTCTAATTAGTAGTGCAGTAACCATTTTGTCAGTCCTACCCATCAGCCACTAATCCTCACTCATCGTCAATGTACCCCATTCCTGGTTATGCTTTCTTAATAATGGCTTAGAAGCTTTCATTTAGCTTTTGCAAAGAACCCTGCACTAGTATAGCAAACGCTTGAAAGTAGAGCTGCTTAATTTTAAACCATTATAGCAGACATTCTGACAATGGCTTTATCGGTTCTTCACATAGATTCATAGAATCAACATCAACATATACCAGAACTGGTGCTGATAATACCAGGTGGATCTCTCTATATGCGCAAATTCCTTTGTCGACACTGGCCCAAATTGCAGCGGAGGTTTTAATAGTTCAGTTCATAAGGCCGTGACCCAGATCTCTGTGTTTCCTAAAATGCAAAAGGTGTTCGTGTGCGTGGTCGATCTTGAATATTCTGTCTGGAACTCGTCGGTAATTTTTGTACGGTTTAAATGAAGTCGTATAAAAATCACCATATGCTTGATCGTGTGTGATCCGTTCTCTTTCCTCTATGCACCCCCCTCCCCCACCACCACCACCATCACACACACAACAACAAAAAATGTGGAGCTGTTTATTCAGTACATTTTAACTGGGAATTAGCTGCAACGACTGATTGAAGATGCAGCAAGCTTAGGAATCTGTTAGTGGCACTCCCTGTTGGTTGGTGACTTACTGACCTTGGCGTGGCATTAATCGCACACTGCCAAGGTCAGCGGACTCGCCAACCAGCTGATGGTCTGGCCTTAGATTTTAATGTGTATCTTAACTTTTCCTGAGTGTTTATGTCTCGTATGTTTGATAGATTACTGGAGCTGTTGAGATATCTTTTTGTGTTTTAGAAGTCCTCAGTTTCAGCAATGGGGGAGAGAAAGGCGTAGACATTTTCCACATTACTGCCCAGAAATCCTTCAAACCCTTAGTCAGCGTAGTTTACCATCAGCATTTTATCTGACAACGTGAAGGTTAATTGACAGCTGTGCGTTCACTCACGGAACTCGTCCTGTGTCTGTTGTAGTGGGAACGCTAGGGAGTTGCAAAAAGGCAAAACACCCACCCAAAGGATGGATTTCATTTAGTTTGAATGGTTTAAATTTGCAGTATTTATAGCATCAAACTAGAGTTGATTTGGCAAGTTAATTTTTTTTGACAGTTCACTTCCTTTTGCCAGAGTCGTATTGAATTCATCTTTCAGTGGGGTTAGTGATGGACGTTATGAGACGAGTTGATCTAGGTCAATAAGACCTGGAATTTAAAATATGCTGCATAAAAAACATGAAGTTCTCGATTACGCAAAGCAAATCATCAAAAGCAGTGTAAATGAGACCAGTGCCTCGCAGTGTAGCCGGTTTGTCTCGTTCTGGGAAGCTGGGTTCACGTGGCTTGTTGTGTTTTAAATGATCCTTATATCCATCTTCTGTCATTCGCACCATTCACTCAGCAGTTTGCCAATTCAAGCACTATTATCTCCTGATGGCCTTCTCGAGTGTTGTTGAGATATGTGCGCAATTGAGACTTAGAATAATGTGGGACTGTATTTAAATACAGAGTAGATTGACTCTCATGAGTAAATTAAAATTGCTCCCGCAAATAAAACCTGTGGACGTCATCCAGTTCTGTTTTGACTAGAATGGGCTTTGCTGGTCACAATGCCCTTAATCTTGTTTCTGACATAAATCTAAGAAATTACTCTGGTTTAGCCTGTAGTGCTGCATATTTTGTGAAACTGCTTTTAAAATCGATGCATTGCACGCATCTTTACTAATTTAATATGATACCAACTAATGCTATTGCATGATTATCCCTGCTTAAAATGCAATGAATTAATCATAAAATCTTTGAGACTTTGTTTCGGGGTAGATTACTGATCATTTTAATCATCTATTGTTACCAGCTACAAATGTGTACTTTGCGAGTTAGTAAAATTGAACTGACGTGTAGAGTTATTTGTGAGTGAGTGGGGCTTGACATTTTACTTGTTGGAAGGAAAAAAGCCTATGTCCTCATGGAAGGTCATTAAAAGGCTTTTAAAAAAAAATTAAGTAAATTATCCCACTTGAAATGACAGCTGAACTAATTAACCTGGGCATTGGTCGAATTTTGATTCTTCATGGATAGCAACAAAGCTACTAAAAGGCTATAATAAATGGTATTTTGGCTGCTGTGGTAATTTAACAGGGAGTAATGAGTAAGTGAAAGAATTTTGAAGAGTTTATGGTTTGCTTGGATGCTTCATGAATAGCTTCCAGTAATCCGTCTGATCGCCACCCTGCTTGAGGGTGATATGTGATGACACTTGAGGTTCAGGGCTGTCAGTTTTTTTAAGAAAAAAACTTTTCTTGCTTTATTTGTGATGGAAACTTAACCTGTTGTTGTCTCACAGACCCCCACAGTCTAAAATTCTTCGGGAAGATTCTCATCATAACATGTATGTGGCCGGGTGTACAGAGGTGGAAGTGAAGTCAACAGAGGAAGCTTTTGAAGTCTTTTGGAAAGGTGAGAAAGTTGGATTGTGTGCCTGCGTGCGGGGTATTTGAAAGAAGTCTAGCCTTGTCATAACTGCTTGTGGATTCATTTCACTTCACCAACAAAACCTTGACTTGTGTACAGGTAGACCTCGCTTAACGTTGCTTTGGTCGACGCAGTTTCGTTATTACGTGGCTGATACATCGGGGAACATATATTCATTGAATGTTGCAACGTTCGCTATTATGTCGTTCGCGCTGGTGGAAACGAACTACTTTGGGTAGCGTAGGCATACAGACATACTGTTTCTTGCGTGGGTTCGCTTAACGTCGTTTCGCTTAAACTCACCCTTTTTGCAAACACAACTGCGGCGTTAAGCGAGGACTAGGTGTATTTTATGTTCAATTTAATATTGGTCAGGCTAGTCATTATTTGCACGCAGATTGGTTTCTGAGCACCTCTGACCTTGAATATGTGGGTTTTTGTTTACATTTTATCGCAGGCCAGAAGAAACGGCGTATCGCTAACACCACACTGAACCGAGAATCCAGCCGCTCCCATAGCGTCTTTAACATCAAGTTGGCCCAGGCGCCGTTAGATGCAGATGGAGATAACGTTTTTCAGGTAAATGACCGTGGAAGAGGGAGGAGGGTAAGATCAACCAAGCACGAGAAGTGCTTTGAGTTAGTTTGACCTTTTGAGTCAGTGCAGCTGCTCATACATTGTGATCTGCGTATATCACCCAAGAAAGATGAGTACGTTGGCCTGCTTCATGCAGCCAGTACTGATGGTGGCTGAATCAGTTGTGGACCTGAAGCAGACTACTTACTGCCCTTTTGCTATGGTTCTAAGGTTAGATGCTCTCAGACACTTGTGTGAAAGGCGCTATATACAGGCTGTTGTACTGTACAGTACTATGATAGAAATGTTCCCCCCTGAGACTGCTCATATTCTTATTGTTGCATTCAGTTCTTAGTGGCTGCTGTGGTTCCCATTTTGCAGGAGGCTATACTTCTGATTCAATAAATATCAATGGGTGAATTAATTTCCATGTTTCTCTTTTCTCTTCCACATTAGGAAAAGGACCAGATCACAGTGAGCCAGTTATCCCTGGTGGATTTGGCAGGAAGTGAGAGGACCACCCGAACCAAAGCTGAAGGCAGCCGGCTGCGAGAGGCTGGTAAGTATTCTCAGATACACAATCACATACTCTGTGTTCTCAGCAAGCTTTCCCTCCAGCTAACATGCGCTGCACTATCTTGGATATTTTTTATTTTTCATATGGTTGAGACGTCCTCCCGACGTGAAAAGCGCTCTATAAATATAATTTTGTTGTTATAATTGTCGTCAGCAAACTGAGAAATTGTCACTTGCAAAGTTTGTGTTGAATGTTGGAAACATTCCCACAAACCACACAGTCCATTCTCTTTATCGTACATCCTGTCAAGCGCTTTGAGACATCTCAATGGCCTAATAGGGAGCTATATAATTTAGGAGAGTGCCGCCTGGCTTCATCAGCCTACGGCATTGTGTGATTTCAAACGGCTTAATTACTCCAGTGCCATTACTGCAGGACTTCAGTAAAGCTTCGTTTTAATATTGCCCAACTCTACGCAGGCTACAGCATGCTATATTTTGGAGATTTTTTTCAGCTTGCTTTTGTCTGCTTTGAATTATCAGCCTACTGTTACAGGCTTCAGTCTTGTCTAATCTACCTTGGATCAGTGGAATACTGGAGAAGCGTAGGCATGTTGTGTCGGCTAGAGGTTAAAGATAACATTGGAGGCTGTGATTGTTTCCCGAAATGACTAGTGGGCAGGATGTTTCAGTTCCATCACTGAAAATAGTTGGCTCATAAAAGCTTGTAAATGAGTAAACTCATTAATTTATCTTTGCAAGTCTGCATTTGCTTGAAATATGTATGTACTAAAAATGACACATAATGACAATTCCAATGCCTATTAAACTGTTTTGAAATGTTGTGAAGAAAGTAAATTTCAGGTTTTTTCAACCCTTTTGCAGGTAACATTAATCAGTCCTTGATGACTCTAAGAACATGTATTGAAGTACTGAGGGAGAATCAAATGTATGGAACCAACAAGGTAGTGTTTTGCATGGGTGTGTTGAAACTTTCGTTGCTCAACTTTGATTGAGCACCCGTCCCTACAGGGAAGAATTGGGTTTAACGCGTCACACCCTATGTTTTTATTTGACTGGTGTGTTTCAGATGGTTCCATACAGAGACTCTAAGCTGACTCACCTCTTTAAAAACTACTTTGACGGCGAAGGGAAGGTTCGGATGATTGTGTGTGTGAATCCCAAAGCGGATGATTATGAGGAAACTCTGGTGAGTCAAAAACCATGCTCTTGAAAATTCAGTGGTTTTGATTTTAAACCCTTTCCCATTCCTCCCCATTCGAAATACCTCACAGGAGGAAGATGGACTCATCAAAAATAAACCCACTGGATACAGTTAAAATGAAAGTACATTACAGAACTTGGAAATGTTTTTTGTAATTTTCCATTTGAAGAAGTCGAAGTTTATTATTCATTTCCAGTTCCTCCAAATGTTACTTGTTTTACTGTCATTTGCCCGAGACCAGTAACCCCAGCACAGATTGCAGTAGTAAAGCTGTGACTCTGCTATATGTGGCAGTTGTGACCTTTTTCCCGCTGTGCCACCGAGGGATCTTCCCAGACGTTTTGCCCAGGCAGCTCAAATGTATCGAGGTTATGAGTGAAATAACTCTACTCCCCTTCTTCAAACTTGTTCTCTGCGCCCCACAGCTGGTCATGAGGTTTGCTGAAATGACTCAAGAAGTGGAAGTGGCTCGACCAGTGGACAAGCCAATCTGTGGACTTACCCCAGGCCGGAGGTACAGGAACCAGGCTTTCAAGGAGGAACTGACCAGAAAATTGGAAATGCGAGGCGGTCCCATCAATGGAGGTACTTTGACTCCCCCGGGAAACCAAAAGCAATCGACTCCCATTGCCGAGTTAGCAAGGAATGTGTAGTCACATCTCGCTCATTACATTCTCCCCATTAAATGAAAATAATGGGTTCATCTCTCTGTGCTGTAGAGAGACCACTTTCGGAGAATCCTCATTATTACAACAACAATAATAATATAATAATCCTCGCATTTGATATAGCGCTTTTCACATCTTTTAGACGTCTCAAAGCGCTTGAAAAGCGCTTTACCGTCTCAAAGACAATAAATAAACTTGTCCAAGCGTAATTTCTCGTTATTGATTGTTATTAATCTGCTGTATGGAATTCCAAGTCCAAACCAATGAACTCGAACCCCAATGCGGGATGTTTCCCAGTTAATCAGTGAGAGGGGGCGACTTGCATTCTTGCTTATGTCTTTTGCGCAAAAATCGATAGTTCATATTTTGTACATTTTAATTTGAGTGGGGATTCTATGAGATGGTGACACTTGCAAATGTCTACCCATAATCCGTTCAACCGAGACCATTTCTCCATGGACGTGTTAGCTCTGCTTTTCAAACCTGAAAATTAAATGTCTCAGGAATTATTGTTTCACGTGCGTGCCACTGAACGACCACTGACTGTTTACTGCTGCACGAGTGATTTGATCGCAGTGCTGGGGGGAGCAGTTTTAGCCAACTAAAGTCGATTGGTCATTTTTGGAAGGCCATGTGGTTTTACTTTGCTTTTAAGAAGAAATGTTATTTGAATTGACTTGGTACGTTACCAGTAAGTGTTAAAACATTCACGTTGGAGGCAGAGGAGCAGTGACCTTTAAAAATGGCACCAGCAGCTGTTTTGCTACTAGCAGTGCTAACAAGGGAGAAGGATTAGCATCTGACTTGAGCTTGCTACTTTTTTTGTCTCCTTTCAGTGGACCCATCTGTTGTGGAAATTCTCCTGCAAAGCTTCCCACCATTGCCTTCAGTTGAGCTAACCGACATCAGTGATGACAGTACGTTGCCACGACTTATAGAGTGCTTGGAACAGCGTGGTAGAATACGTGATCAGTTCACTGATGAGATAAACCGAACTGGTAAGTTACTGTACTTCCTGCTCGCAAATGAGATTCAATGTCTTAAGACTTTTTATATATATATATCCTGGTATCGTATTACCTTGCAATCACTGGGACAGTTTTATTTGAATGAGTGGGACTGACTTCCTTCATTGCCCCACTGGTGTCTAGTGAACTAATTAGTCCTAACATTCCCTCTAGCTGAACTGGATGCCAGCCATAAGGATTAAGTGCACTGTTAGTCCCAATGTATTTTACAAGTGAAAAGAGAACTTTAATTTACCGTTGGGGTTAGTTTATCTATTGGGCATTCATTTTTTTTCCTCTTTGATTTGCTTCTACTTAAACTGTTCTTCTTATGATGTGTAGATATCTGCCCTTTGCTCACTTGGCTGTTATTCATGTTCGAACCTCAATTACGTGTATCTCATAGGGCACAATTCTGCGCACGCCCTACATTCACAAGCCCAGCTATAACTTGGTGTATGTAGTGTTGGGAGAACAATATTTTTTTAAAAAAGAACATTATTCACTTGTTTAATTGCAGCTTAATGATGTGAGACATAATGTGAGTGATCTAAAGTCTAAGTGGGTGTTCTGAGAGGCCTGGCCCACTGCTAATATCTTGTTTATCTGATCTGGAACAGCATTCATGTTGTCAGGACTAAGCAAGTCTCGACCTCTCTCTATCTCCCGCCCGCCCCCTGCCCCACTCCTCCAACTTAAGCGGAGCCATAAATTACAATAAACAGCAATTTACTGTTTCTGAAAGTGGGATTTACACTCCTTCAACTTGTCCTCAATGTTTATTTGTTGCTTTTAAATATTCAGCTATAATAATCGTTTGATACAAGCGCTTTCAATTCGGATTTATTGCAAACGACAACTTGCATTTATATAGCGCCCCTCATGCAGGGCAGTGTCCCAGAGAGCAGAATGAAGTGTAATTGCTGTAAACTTGTAGACAAACATACCCAGAAAGCAGTCCCTAACGAACAGCCGTGAAGTGAATGACTAACACGTAAACCGTTGCTCTTAAGCGAGTGCTATCAGAGCGATGCTGCAGGACTGGGATGGCAATCTGATGGCAAAGGAGAACTACATCCAGGATCAGCAGGGGAGACTGCTGGATAGAGATCGGATTATCAACGGCCAGAAGTCTGACATAGAGCGACAAGAGAAAAAAATCAAAACTTTAGAATACAAGGTAATGCTTTTATTGCCATTTGTGTGAGTGGTACAGCATTGGCTATTTCCACTCGTCACTTTGGTGCTTTACTACGTACACTACTTTCAATTAGGTACTTTGAATGTATACAAATATATTTAAAAATAATAATGATCCTTGCATTTGATATAGAGCTTTTCACGTCTTCTTCTAGATGTCTCAAAGCGCTTCACGGAATTAACTGTAATGGTTAGAAAATGACACAGTGTGCATTAGTGGAGAGCCACAGTGTCTCCCAAATGATTCCTGTCTGACCAACCTCCTGTCAGTGAACACTTTGATGGCTAATTTACAGTAGTCTGCGATGCTTCCTTTATTCCCTGACTTCCAAAGCAGCCGAGGTGTCGTCTTGACAGTACTATGCTGCAATTTTACTTGAGCCGTCTGAGCACGTGATCTAGTTTTCACCGTGAGGGAGTTGGAAAGAACAATGTATTGGGCTTGATGGTAAAACCGCAAAGCGGGTGCCAAGCGCTGGATTGATTCCGAGCTAATCTCCCGTCCTAATTCCCAGATCGAGATACTGCAGAAAACCACAAACATCTTCGAGGACGACAAGAGGAATTTGCAGCACGAGTTGGACGAGAGAGACCAGAAGCTTCATCGGGAGCTGTCAGACAAGCGGCGCATGGAGCAGAGGATGAATGGTGTGGTGACCGACACCAAGATGAAATGGGAGAAGGAATGCGTGAGTGAACCTTCCCAAACTGACTTCCTCGAGATAATAATAATCCTTGCATTTGATATAGCACTTTTCATATCTTATCGACGTCTCAAAAGCGCTTCACAGAATATACTTTAAAGTGAATTGATTTATATCTGTGGGAGAGCGAAACCAGGCAGCCAATGGCGCAGAGCAGCGTTCCCCCATAAACAGTCGTGGATTGAAACGACCAATATTATTATTGTGTTTTTGGTGAGGAGGGATTATTATTAGGCGCGTGTGTGTGTGGAGTAAGAAAACTTGCTCACGGTTTTGTCCTGATCTGCCTGGACATAGGTCTCACACTTGTAAGACAAGTGCTCTAACCACCGAGCTACAGGAGATCTTGGTGTAGTTGCTGCCCAGCCCGTGGGTATGATTATTTACTTTTACCCAGTATTTCTATAAAGGAGATTTCACTAAAGTCTCATTGTCTTCCCCGCCCTCGCTGCCTTTGATACCAACTGCAGGAGCGTCGTGTGGCGGCCAAACAGCTGGAGATGCAGAACAAGCTTTGGGTGAAAGATGAGAAGCTGAAGCAGTTGAAGGCCATTGTCGCTGAGACCAGAAGCGACCGCCCCGAGAGGCCAGAGAGACCCCCAAGAGAGAAGGACAGGAAGGTTCTGGTCCGCTCGGTGTCTCCTCCTCCAGTCCCAGTACGTAATGCCCTGGTTCTCTTCCGCCTCGCCATGGGGATCGCTTGAAATCCACACTACATCCCCCTGACTGGCTGTGCGGGCGGGTCAGGGTTGTTCCCAGTTTTCAGGTTGTAAAAACAGCTGCAATCGAATGTTGTACTGTCCCTCTTTTGCAAAAGTCACTTTTAAAATATTCACAAACCCAGTTTTTTCAAAACTGGTCTTAAATTCCATTTTAGTCACTTATTTTGTGGAGAATCGGTTCCATCTCATTTCTCGCTCTCCCTTGTGCCTTTGTGCGTGATAACTGTGCAGTGCAGTATGGTGTTATAGTCGTGTTACAAGGTAGAGGAGACGTCTTCACACCCCCACATATTAATCAATGTGTAATTTAGATGGGGTTTCAAGCTCCTTGTCATAGCTCCCACTAAAATGTTCTATCAAAAATTAAGAGGAGAACGTTTGCAGAGGACTATGGGGTAAGAGCAGGGTGGGACTAGTTGGATAGCTCTTTCAAAGAACAGATGCGATGGACCGAATACCCCCCTTCTGTCTTGTGGGATATTATTATATTACAATGTACGTGGGCTTATTCCACGCTTTAAACCTTTAAAGAAAAACTTGTTCTGGTTGAAATAATTGGACACTTCACGTTTAGACTAATTCTATTAATGTCATGGAATAAAGGCACAGATACATACAGCTTAGTGTAAAATGTCACATTTCAGTTCAATTAATCCTCTAGTAGGTAACTTTACATACATAATGTAAGGAAAGGTGTTTTACAAGACTACTTACCACTCCTAAGTCTCCTCGTACATCTCCTAGCTCTATCTGCACACCTCTGCATCACACACACTTGTAGCTGACAAAATAGAATGGCATGACAGACTTGTGCTATCCAGGGAAGCAATGATTAGGACTCTTTTTCACCACGCTCATTGTTTCCCAAGTGTGCGCTTAAAACCTGCCGGGTAAGGTAAGCTGTAAAGCTGCTTCACAAAAGCTTCACACCTGTACAAACCCACATTGGAAAACCAAGTGAAATCCAACATGAGTTACCCTCCTACACCGTAATTAGCGTGTGTTAGATTTGGGCTGAACGCTCTCTTATTCGAGCGGTTTAAATGTAGACTTGCAGTTGTGGTGTTGTGTGGTTTCAAAATCCAGAGCAATGTTTGAACTGATCGTTTACGCTGTGTGGAGGAAGGGTTCAATTGATTTTTGCATGCCGTCTATTTTTTCCTGTCTCTCTCTAACTTTTTGTCCTATTTCAATAGTTTCCTGGTAACACTGTCCCTCCCCTCCCCGTCACCTACCAGTATCCAGTGCTCGAGCCACAGCTACACAGGCGCTCTAACTCCTGCAGCAGCATCTCCGTAGCCTCCTGCGTCTCCGAATGGGAGCAGAAAACCCCAGTGTCGAGCAAACAGGGTAGCGTTCCACGTAGGAATAAGGTTAAACCGCCGGACACCCTGCAATGTAGGGACTACAGTTGCCAAGAGAGGAAGCAGGCAGCCAGCCAGTCGGGTGGCTACAAAACCACCAGCTCTAGAAGAGAACATGATCTAGACCAGGATGGACACTTCAGGGTTAGTGAACGGGCCGTGACACACTCTCTGAAACGCTAGGCTTCAATCTACCCAGAGCTGTAACGCAAAAACATGTTTGCTTCTGAAATGAGTGTGGGGAAGGAGGGCAAATGGTAAACGATTCTGGTATTTTGACAGAAAGATGTTTAGCTTATTCACATCTGGGCTCTTCTTCCTCATCCCCTCCCAAACCTGGGGCTTTGAGGCTGACTGACAGATTTATCACAGTTGAGACCAGCTGACTCGGCAGATTGGAGATCCTCCTGGTGTGTTGCTCACCAAGTAAAGAGGGGAGGGAGTCTTACAATTCCCCATCTAGTTCAACCTACTGATCAAACAATAGCACGCTGTGTAATTGTACTTGGGGTATGCTTTATTGAATAATTGATGACCATTTTATTCCCACCAAATTTGTTTTACTCGGGCAAAAGCAAAACATCTCTTCTGTATCAATTACCAATGAATCTAATGCATTTGTTTCCGTTGCGATTAACTGTTCGAATGCTTGGGGATATCTTAGCTTTATTTTCAAAGCACAGAGGAAAATTGTATGTTCGTTAAACTTACTGGAGCAGAAACAGGCCATCAGCCCACCACGCCTGTTCCTCCCACGGCTCACACAAGATCATTAATCCACCCACCACCAACACCAATCCACCCACCACCAACACCAAGTACCTAGATGGATACATGGCCCCATTTCAATGTGTCATTTAACCCGGAATGAACTTTTTCCCTTGGGTAGACTGTTTTTAATTTTCACCTTATATGAGAGCAGAAGTCTTCCAGTGTCCAATAATAATAATAATCCTTGCATTTGATATAGCGCTTTTCACATCTCAAAGCTTGTCACAGAATATACTGTAAAGTGAATTGACTGTATATTTGTGGGCAAAACGCGGCAGCCAATTGCGCACAGCAGTGTCCCCCACAAACAGTCATGGATTGAAATGACCAATTTTATTATTGTTTTTTTTGGAGGGATTATTATTTAGGCGTGTGGAGTAAGGAAACTTGCCCAAGGTTTCGCTCTGACCTACCTGGATTCCAACACAGGTCTCACGCTTGTAAGGCGAGTGCTCTAACCACTGAGCTACAGGCCTCCAATGTATCTAAGCTTGAAAATTTGTCTTTAGTGCTCCCGATGTGAAAGGCATTCTATAAATGTAATTTACATGTAATTTGGTTGATTTTTGTTGTTGTACAGTATTTAGAGACTGAATTCATAACAACCACAAATAGCCCTACTTGTCAAGTGTTTCTGCTGAGTTCAGGGGTGTAGGTGGAGGAGGACTGGAGACACAGGCAAAGTGGAAGTACTTGAGATGGGTGATGGGGCTCTGGGATGGAGTTCCAACATGTGGGGGGGCAGAAAGGCTGAAAACGTGATTGTCGACAGCAGGCAGGCCAATGCCCACAGAGTGGGAACTAGACCATTTACATGATCCCGAATCTGTCCCATATATCCCTCTCTCCTTGTTCTTCTTCTTCCTGATGGCTCCTAAAGGCCTCGAAACATTAACCATCTAGCTTGTTCTGATTTGTAATCCTCACTAAAGGCTTCCCAGTTCTTGGTTCCCTTTGTTAACCAATGACATCACACCAGCTGGTGGCTCATTGGCCATTCCTTTTTAACCTGCACCGAGCAAATTAACAGCACAATTCCATGGTGTGCAAGTTCCCTTCTGCAGATGCATGACCCTGTGTGTTTATCCACATTAATTGTGCGTCTGCCACCACTCAGCCCATCTATCCATCCAGCGTAATATACTTGTGATCACATTTTGTTTCGGTCCAATGTGCATTTATTTTATATCCACTTGGTAATCACCAAAGTAAAGGATTGGCAAAGCAGGACGCTGTTACAGCTGGAGTCCTCCTCAATGTGCCAGCAAAAGCATCGTAGTCTAGACGCAATACGCAAAAGGAGGTGATTATTCAAGTGTAGTGCGGTGAGCCTGATCCTCAGGACACGGTAAATACTTGAAACCACTTTCCTCTGGCTCTTTCTTCACTTGTCTCTACCTCTGTACTTGTCTCTGAAGCTTTATTACTAACCGTTGGGAGTGATGTGCATGTTCTCAAACCATGTCAGATGTACAATGGGAAAGGTGCAGCTGGGTAAATGGATGCTGTCTGTAGACCTACTAATTGACTTGAGGCCAATTGCATGATTTCAACCCCACTTTTTGTTTTCTCCTCCAATTATGCCGCTTTGCATGTCACTCGCTATCAGAGCGAAGGTTATTCCGCTAGCGCATCGCAGCTAGTTTTATGTCAAAAGTCTGGTGACTAACCTCGCCTAGTTATTACTAAGAAGCTGACATAAAGTATAATCAGTTTGGCTGATCAAAAGATTATTGATTAAAATTGTACTCTTACAGTTTGACAATTGTCTTATTCACTCAGTCTTTGTGTGACTATGCTTTGGTGCATAAAACAAGCTTAATTTGGCTCTCTCAAAGGAGCTGTGCATTAACTCTCCCCAGCCCTACAGCTTCCAGCAGGCCAAAGATTTGAATATAGAATGTGTGTTTGGTTTGTTCTCTCTTAATCTGAGCTGGCAGACTATCGCGCTGCCGGGTGAGCTGTTTCTCCTTGAATTCACGCTCAAATCAATGCTGTTCTTTAAAGGGATCCTCTAATTAGGAACCTCATTGCAATTTCTGTTGATTACTGTCTCAATCTGCTTAGAACGCACCACCTGTTCTCCTACGCCACAGAAGGTCACACTCGGCAGGTGGAGAGCGATGGGTAGACCACAAGCCATTTGGTAGCGTGGAAACAGACACTGTCCTGCAGCCAATTGTTCCCAATTCCATCCCAATGCCAGTGCCCAGTGAGAAGGCTCTGTCTAGGGGTGACAAGTACATCTTGACACACCAAGAGCTTGCTTCGGATGGGGAGATTGAAACCCAACTGATCAAGGTAATGAACTGCATGATCCAATTCAACCAGTCGCCTGTTGTACTGTACAACTCGATTTTGCACACAAGTGTTGATTTTTAAATATTCACCCTTAGCCTTTCTACTTTCCTCTTTGAAACCTTATTTTAGTATAGAAAAGTCTATAGCAGCGAACTCAGTGGCTGCCGTGTTTTGGCTGATAGTAAAATGTTCTAAAGGCTATCAAGAGTAAAATAATACTTAATTTGAATGCCCTTAATTTGATGGCTTGTGTGAGGTTTATTTGGTGGGTGCTGAGGTTTGCTCAATGCATTGTGTTGTGTTGTGTCGCAGGGGGAGGTGTTCAGGACGAGAGGGGGCGGACAGGCCGTGCAGTTCACCAACATCGAGAGACTAAAGCAAGAATCACCGACCGGGGGGAGGTAAGAACCGTCGCCTTTAACCGACGTAAAGTGGCCTGGGGCGGGGGTTTAACCCGCGGGCAGGGTGTTGGCAGCTTTACCCGACAGACTGTTCCCGGGATAGAGATCGCTGCTCACTCGGGTTTGTTTCTCCATTCTAGCAGAAAACGCCGGTCGTCGCAATCGGCTCCCCCGCAGCAGGCGGAGAGCACAGAATCCGATTGGACAGATGTGGAGACCAGAGTAAGTCAGGTGTTCACTTTGTTTGATATAAAGGTGAAAAGAAGGGCCTGGGATGACTCGTAGACATGTTTACCTCTCTCTCTCTCTGTCTCGCTCTGTCGTTCCCCCTCCTCTTTCTCCTACCCTCACTTTCTACCGAGGTGAGATCTCGCTGCTCACAGCACCCAGTTCAGTGTGTGCCCCTCTGTATTGTTCCAGTGCTCCGTTGCAGTTGAAATGAAGGCAGGTGGCACCTTTGGCCCCGGATATCAACATCACGCTCAGCCCAAGTACGTTTTCTTGTGGTTCACTAACTGTGTTGTCGCTGTCAGATTGATTACAGCATTGCAAACGTGGAGCTCCTGTAGCTCAGTGATTAGAGCACTCGCCTTACAAGCATGAGACCTGTGTTCGAATCCAGTCAGATCAGGGTGAAACCTTGGGCAGGTTTCCTTACTTCACACACACATAGGCTTAATAATAATCCCTCCCAAAAAAAACGCAATAATAAAATTGGTCATTTCAATCCACGACTGTTTGTGAGTACGCTGCTGTGCGCAATTGGCTGCCGCGTTTCGCCCACAAATATATACAGTCAATTCACTTTCTAGGATATTCTGTGAAGTGCTTTGAGAAGTGAAAAGAGCTATATCAAATGTGAGGATCAGAGTGATTATAGGGTGACCAGAAAAGCCGTGGTACCATTACAATATCTGACGAGTCTTCAAGAAAAACAAATAGCATCACAACTTTGGTAAAATGCAGCTGTTGTCAATTGTCACCTTCGCTGTTTTACATTTCCAGGCGCAGGAAACCGTAACAGCAGCTTAACTGTTGTTTGGAGGGAATTCTATTGAGGCTTCGAGCAAGTGGCTAACATCCTGGGACACAGAAAACCAAGAGTGTTTGACGAGGGGAAGAGAAGTTGGCAGCGTTGATGTAGCTGTAAAGTTTGATCAACTCAAGTACTCTTCCTGGCTGGCTATTTGTTTTCTCTCTTTCCCCACTTCCCCAAACCTCCTCATCCCCTCCCCCTTTTTTACACCATACAGATTATGTATGTGTTTGCCACATGTGTATGAACCCTTATTACTGTTTGGAATAAGATTATTTTATACCTCTTCCATGTAGTTAATCATGGTCCTCCCTTCCTCTCCCGCCCCCAGTTTCCCATACCTTTGCACAACTGGTCGGAAACACTGCAACAACAACAGCTGTCGCTTGTATTTTAGCCACGCTGTGAATCTGAAATTTCCTGTCAAATGAATTTTCGCAAACCTATCTTTGAAACAAATATTATAAAGACTTGTCATATTTAAAGATCTGCAATAATTATTCTCCTCCCCTCCCCCCCCCCCCCCTCCGCCCCATCCCCTGCCCTCAGTTCTTTTCTTCTCTCTACCTGCCTTCCCTCCCTGGGATTATATGTAGAAAAAAACACTTTGTAGAGCTGCTGTTATTCTTCAGGAAGAGAAGATGCACTTTAGAGACCTCTTTTGGGACGTGTGATATACACGCGGATACAACATCACGGCAACTCACTAAAACTTTTATAAGCTAAGTTTTTTTTCCCTGTTCCATTCCCCCCCCCACCCCCCCCACCCCCATTGCTCTCTCTGGGAGGCTTATTAATGTTAAGAATTCCGTCTGTCTGTCCATCATAACCAGTTAAATTAATAATAGGTTTTGTGCTTTGGGTTTAATGTGATGAGGCCCATTTATAATTAACTTTTCTACTCGTGTGCAAGTCCCATTGCTTGATATATAGAGTGGTAAATTGATTCCTATTTAGTTATTTCTACAGTGTATAATGTATATTTATGTACGATGCAGCCTTTTGCGAATCAAGTCGGGAAGAAGGAAAAAAATAAAGTCACATTCAGTATTTCAAATAAGGCTTGTGTGTGTGTGTTTTTTTTAAAAAAAATTAACTTGGAATATTTAGCATTATTATTATTAAACACTTCTAATACTCTCCGGAAATAGGTAAATGGGAGGCAACCCTCCCGGGAGAGAGAGAGAGTGCACGTTGCATTCTAACATTCCCTGGCATTTCCATGTGGAGTTGGGATTCATGGAATTCTCAGTTTGCTTTGGACAGATTCTCAGCGAAAGTTCCCTCCGTTAGTTGCCTCGTGCTGTTTGTTTTCCCTGATTGAAAACCCTGAGTGTTTGATTTGGAAAGAAACCGACTGTCCTGTTTTTTTTGCGTGTGTGGTTTGTGCGGCCAACCCACATGTGGCCTGCTCCACGTGGCCCGACCTCCCCAACCACCCCCCAACCATTGGCTAAAGGGCGAGCCTTCAGCCACTCTGTCCCCAACCTCTGGAACTCCAGCCCGCAGTCCCTCCGCCTCGCCCCCTGCCTGGCCTCCTTCCAATCTCGCCTCTTCGATGGAAAGAGTTTTCCATTGGAAACTCCGAATCCCCTCCCTTTCCCTACCCCTCCCCCTCCCCTTGTTCTCAGCTCCGGTCTGAAGTAGTGACTTTCCAGCGCCTTGGGACGTCCTGACGTGAAAGGCCCTATACAAGTGTTATTTTGTTGTTGTCATTGCCAGCTCTTTATTTTTTACGGAATGTTGATTTGTTTTAATACTTGAACCCCTACTTCTTTCCCTCGCAACCCCCCCCCACCCCACCCTCTTTATAATTCCATTTCAATTCCAACTTTGGCAATCAGTGAAGCGAGCCAGATCAGAAATGAATCGTTTTCCGGGCTGCGATTCCGATCAGAAGGTCCACAGGAATGCCTTCCTCCCCCTACCAACCCCCCACCCACCAATGACAACTCAACCTCACGCCCTCGCCCCTCAGTTGGCAGCCACAGAGAGACAGACAGACATAGAGAGACAGACATAGCATTCGCTATGGTGGCTCACAGCCTCAAAACATCTTGTAGGAATTTTCGCTGCCAATTATTGTCAAAACCATCTGCAAAATACCACAAACAGCAAACAAAGTGAGTTGGGTTTGTTCGTCAGCCGGGACAAACTTTCTTCTGTTTCCCCAACAGTGTCACGGGATAATTTGCGTCCATCTCGAGAGAGAGACAGCCAGGAACACACCCAGTTTAACATCTCAACCGAAGGATGGCATCTCCTGACCTGACTATGCAGTGTTTTCTATCCCCGCCCTCACCTAAAACGTCAGCCTTGACTTCAGTCTGGACGTGGGGCTCAGAACTCACGTACCTCCACCGCCTCCCCACCATTTGTGGGCGAAACGCGGCAGCCGATTGACCACAGCAGCGTCTCCCCCCACAAACAGCCGTGGGTTGAAATTACCAATTTTTATTGTTGTTTTTGTGGAGGGATTATTATCAGGCGCGTGTGTGTGTGTGTCTGTGGAGTAAGGAAACTTGCCCAAGTTCCTTGCCCTGACCTGACCCGCCTGGATTCGAACCCAGGTCTCTCACGCTTGTAAGGCGAGCGAGTGGCTCTAACCCACTGAGGAGCTCCACAAGTTTTTCCTGCAGTAACAGCAACCGTGCAGTAGATGCCGCAGTTGTGCTGTTAACACAAAATTGCATCGCGTTGAGCTGCAGATACACACAGTGTGACTCGACTTCCAGATCAACCGGCTACAATCGCAACAACAACAACAAATTACATTTATAGAGCGCCTTTCGCGTCGGGAGGACGTCCCAAGGCGCTGCACAGGAGGCGTGTGACCCGAGCTGGGAGGGGAGTGTTTGGGAAGGGGTGAAACACGCAGTCACTACGCTGCTCGGGACAACCCTGCGAAGCGCTCCGAGGCATCTCCAATGGCGTCGTGAGACGTCTTGTCAAATACAAGGCATAATCGAGCCTTCGGTCAGCTATGCCCCCCTAAGCTTTGCCACCCCCCCCCTCCACCTCCCTCCCTCCCTCCCCCACACAGTCTCACCTTCTCTATCGCTCTCTCTCCTGTTCACCCTCAAATCCTTTTCTTCGACACGTGGCTGTATCCGAGCCATTATCCTATCGTATATAATAATAATAATAATCCTTGTGTTTTGATATCGCGCTTTTCACCTTTTCTAGACGTCGCAAACCTAAACGCTGTTATAGATGTAATAACAATCATATTAATAATCCTCGCAATTGGATACAACGGCTTTTCACATCTTGTCGACGTCTCAAAGCGCTTCACAGGATATACTGCGTCCCCCACAAACAGCCGTGGGTTGAAATGACCAATTTTTATTACTGTATTGGGTTTTTTTCAGACGGATTATTATGAGGCTGTGTGTGTGTGCGGAGTAAGGAAACTTACCCCCCCCAAGGTTTGGCCAACGCCCTGATCTGACCTGCCTGGATTTGAAACACAGGTCTCTCTCTCTCTCTCGCGCGCGCGTTTGTTTGTTTGCAAGGCGAGCGAGTGGCTATAACCGCTGAGCTGCACAGATGTACAGCCCAGTCATTGAATGGTTAAATCTCTCTTTAACGCGAACAGGAGCAATGGTCTCAGTTACCGTTCTGGAAATATCCCGAGTCGGGTCCCACGGAAATATGCTTATGCAAACAGTAAAGAGCTTTACTTAACAGGTGCTTTCAGCAATCCACTGAGCTGTGGCGCATTTAATCAGTGATTAACTTTATTGTATTGACTTTGCAGTTTACGACAAAATGTCAACATTTGCTCAGTCAATAACGAGAAAGAGTTGCTATTTGCACATCCAACACCACCATGTGAATGAGATGGAAAATATTGGAGGTCACAGGGTGGGGTCTGGGTGGGTGGTGGGGGAGGGGGACCTCCCGTAGCTCAGTGGTTAGAGCACTCACTCGCCTTACAAGCGCGAGACCTGTGTTCGATTACAGGCAGGACAAGGGCAAGCTTCCTTATTCCACACACAGACACACACACAGACACACAGACACACACACAGACACACACACACACGCGCGTGCGTGCCTCAATAATAATCCCTCAAAAAAAACCACAATACTAAACATTGGTCATTTCAATCCACGGCTGTTTGTGTGTGTGGGGGACGCTGCTGTGCGCAATCGGCTGCCGCGTTTCACTCGCCCACAAATATATACACAGTCAATTCACTTTACAGTATATGCGGTGAAGCGCTTTGAGACACAGTCTAGAAGACGTGAAAAGCCGCCGTATCAAATGCAAGGATTATTATTGTTATTAATATTATTATTATAAGAGAACCAGCATCTCAAGACAACTCCGTGAATAAAGTCTTTACGTTTTCTGTTGCTGATGATTATTAACTGGGGGGGGGCGAGGGACAGGCAGTCTGTACAGTGTCACGGTCTGATCCTGTGTGGGAGGGCAGTACTGACCTCACACTCCCTCTCACACACCCCATCCCGTTCTCGGCGTTCCTTGTCTGGGCGCCACAGCAAACAAGGATCCTTTTATTTCCAACCGCGTTAATGACATTTTAACTAATTTCACTTTTCTTAAATCTGCTTCCGTGGCCTCCTATCCCCCCCTCCTCCCCCCCCCCCCCCCCCATTCCCCTCCACCACCACCATCACTCTGTCACCATTAGAGAAATCTCATCCCTCAAGCCCAGGGAGACTGTGTTTAAGCGACAGACAGACAGACAGACAGACAGACAGGGGTGGGTGGGATGGTGTCAGTAACATGGGTTGATATGAATGAAGCTTAATCAACAGCAGGCAGTGCTGAGTGGGGTGGGGGGAGGTGTGGGAGGTGGGTGGGTGGGGGGGGTAATTGAGGTCTAGGCTTCTTCGCTCGCGTGTGTGAGGCCTTGAGCTCCCCAGGCTTTGTTACCCTTTTGATGGTGAGCTTTGCGTGTTGTTGTTTTTTTTGGGTGTTGTTTTTTTAACAGCGCGTTTACGGAGCGTAATTATCCGAAAGCTCCACAATCAAAAGTCATTTATAGCAAACTGTTTGCTTTGCGCTGAATTGCCGGCCCTGGCTGCCAAGTGCTTTTAATTCCCGGCTGTTAATTACCCCTTCGCCTTTTATTTGCTAAAAAAAAACAAACCCTCTGCACTGATATCAACGATATTAGGGTCATAAGTGAGACACTGTGCACACACAAAGCCCAGGTCTCTGTGCTTTGTGTTAAACCCATTGTGACGGGTGTGGGGGTCAAGGGTGGGGGGGGGAGCCACAGGAAAAACAACTTGTGGCTTTGTTGGCTCGGTTGCGTTTGGTCTGTTTACTCAGTGTCGAGAGTGCGCGTCTGCTGTATCCGCAATCGAGTGCGTTTTTCTCGTTCGAAAAAAATGGATTCGACGACAGACAACAACACTCATCGTTATCGGAATAAAAATGAGGCGCTCGATACAGCGCCTCACAGAATATACTGCAAAGTCAAATGACTGTGTACATATTTGTGGGAGAGCGAAACGCGGCAGCCAATCGGCTGCGCACGGCAGCGTGTCCCCCCCCCCCCGTCCCCCCCGCTAAACAGTCGTGGATTGAAATGACCAATTTTTATTACGGTATTGTGAGGGTTTTTTGGGACGGATTATTACTAGGCATCTGCCTGTGTGTCTGTGTGTGTGTGTGTGTGTGTGTATATGTGTGTGTGTGGAGTAAGGAAACTTGCCCAAGGTTTCACCCTGACTTGACTGGGATTCGACTCAGACCGTGTGTGATTCCGAATCCTGTCTTGGGAGAGAGAGAGAGAGAGAGAGAGAGAGCTCTACCCAACTGAACCAGGCTCTCACGTTTGGTTGTACAGTACAGGCAGTGAGCGACTACGCGTGTGCATGTGACCTGTATATATATATATATATATATGTGTATATTATAAAAATAAATATCTACTGAAAATTATTGAGAAGATGCCAGAAATAAAGAAAACACAATCCCAAGGTTGTCTGAAGCCAATCGATGGCAAGACTCCAGTGGTTTTCGATGTCAACTGTTTCTCATTGAAACCAGCCACTTTGAAGTCATCCGTTTTCGCAGAATGAAATTGGCAAATGTTCACAAAATGGGGGGGGGGGGGGGGGGGGAGGGAGTGGGGGGGAAACACATTGACTGCTCGTAATGGAACGTAGCGAGAGAGAGAGAGAGAGAGAAAACACCCAAGATGTCACTTAAACAAGGGTGTTGATTGCTTTGTGAGCTGGAGGGCAGCACAGCGGAATTCTAGTGATACAAGAGTTGGATTTATATTCATAGGATCTTTTGAGGCCAGGAAATGAGAATGTATTTTTTTTTCTTCCCCCCCACCCCCCCCCCCACACACACAA
>CM068755.1:16628652-16658652 GCA_035084275.1 Hydrolagus colliei | reverse complement strand
GGAGTAAATTTAGCAAAGGATTCCTGTGGAGCTCCGTTTTTCTACGAGAGAGAGAGCGAGATAGAGATAGAGAGAGAGCGAGATAGAGAGAGAGCGAGAGATAGAGAGAGAGCGAGAGAGAGAGAGATTGCCTCAAGTGGATTAGAGACATTAGCTTAAGATGATCAAATAAAATCAGAATGTATATCACCCAGGGAACCAAAGGTTTTGGCCAGGGCCGGGGTGGGGGGAGACAGGGTGGGGGGTGGGTGAGAGGGAAGAGAGGAGAGGGTGTGTGTGTGTGCGTGCGTGCGTGCGTGCGTGCGGAGGGAGGGGAGGAGGGTGGAGAGTGGGGAGGGAGAGTGGGAGGTGAAGGAGGAGGGAGAAGGGGGGTGCTTTGACATGGCTGGTCTCACATCTGTTTTGTAAGAGATTAGACACGAGAATGTAAGCCTTGCAGAGAGCGTATCAAATTAAAATATCCCTTATAACCCAAACACGCCCGAGGCTAGTACATCACTACACAGCTCAGGGTTTTGAGTCCAGATCAATGGCACTCTCCACTGTGCCTTTCAACCCTGCCCACACACTGCGAGCCAGAATCTTCCTCCCTTTACCAACACAACCGTGCCTGTGTGTGTCTCTGTGTGTGTGTGTGTGTGTGTGAGACGGTATCACAGTACGTGACTGCAGTAAACTTGTGGGAACTCCCGCCCCCCCCTCACTAAACACACACACACGCACAGTCACTCCACTTTACTGTGTCTATCCCGCGAAGCGCTTTGAGACATCTCAACAATGTCTCATCGAACGCAAGTATTTTTATTGTTAGATTTTTATTATAATTATTATAGCTGTTTGTGTGTGTTTGTGTGTGTGTGTGTTTGTGTGTGTGTGTGTGTGTGTGTTTGTGTGTGTGTGTGTTTGTGTGTGTGTGTGTTTGTGTGTGTGTTTGTGTGTGTGTGTGTTTGTGTGTGTGTGTGTTTGTGTGTGTGTGTATATGTGTATGTGTGTGTTTGTGTGAGAGAGTGTGCGTGACTGTATAATCCTCGCAATTTTTTGATATCGCGGCTTTTCACGCCTTATCGACGTCTCAAAGCGCTTCACTGAATATACTGTAAAGTGTAGTGACTGTATATATTTGCGGGCGAAACGCGGCAGCCGATGGCGCACAGCAGCGTCCCCCCCCCCACACACACAGCCGTGGATTGAAAATGACCAATTTTTAATCATCGTGGATTTTTTGGTGGGGGATTATTACAATGGGACTGTATAACACAGTATAAATATCTAACGCTATTTTACAACGGGCGGGTTTGGGGTGGAGGGGGGTGGGGGGGTGTTGCCGGAGGGCGAGAGGGGAGGGGGTGGGGTGGGGGGGGGGGGGGGGGTGATCGAGAGTGCGGTGGGGAGATGAGTTGCCTTCGAAGGACGTAGCCTTGAGATACAGCTTGACTTTCTGTCTGTCCATCCGTCCGTCCATCCGTCCAAGCCATAATCCTCTCAAAACTACTTAAAACTTTCCCTCCTCCCCTATCTCCGCCCTCCTCGCCAGCAACACCCCACCCCCCCCACCCGTCTCCCCCACCTTCCTTACCCTCACCACCCACTACCCACCCACCCCCTCCATCCCCCTCCCCACCAAACCCCCCACCCCCTCAGTAATTACACCACAAATCTGTCCCGCCAATGCATTATGCAGATGTGAAGGCAGCTGCTGCTAATCCAGCTGGTTCCACAGATATTAAACACAAACAACGAGATTAATGTACTAATTAACCGCAAATAAAATGCCTTTGAAATGATTAGGAGGCACTCGGAGAGTTTGATCTGCTGTGGATTGTGTGTGTGACTGTCCGTCTGTCTGTCTGTGTGTGTGTGTGAGAGTGTATGTATGTGTGTGTGTGTGGATCCTGGCCCTCACATTTCAAGCCATCACACAACCTCCTCCACCCCCCCCCCCCCCACAAACTGACCTCCTATCCCCCCCCTTACTAACCTGCCCAGCCCCTCCACTCCCCTCCGCAGGCTCTGGCAGTCGATTTGCTCAGTACAGTGTACGTCGTGAAGCGCTTTGAGACGTCTTAACCCTGTGAGAAGGCCTCACAGAAAATGCAAGGATTAATATTATTATTATCATCACCGTTATTAATGCGGACGCTGCTGTGCGCAATTGGCTGCCGCGTTTCGCCCACAAATATATCAATTCACCTTTTTTTTGCAATATATTCTGTGAGGCGCTTTGAGACACAGTCGAGAAGACGTGAAAAGTGCAACATCCAAATGCTAGGATTCTTTCCTTCTGTCTTATTACAGTCTTATCATTGTTAATGTAAAAATTCCCCCTCCCCCTCTCCACACCCTCACAATGATCAGCTCGGATCTGGTTGACATCCTTTCCTGACACACACCTCGTTATCATGAAACAGAGCGAACTTTGCCCGACCTCAATCGTGTAATTAACAACCAAACAATTCATTAGTTAATGAGTTGATTAATGAAGCAATTCAGGTTCAGGGTGACACCGAACTACTCACTTAGCTCTAACCAGTCACTGGTCACTCTAGCGTTGGGTTTAATTGCCCTCACTCCCACCCACCCCCCTCCCGTCCCTCTCCCACACCCTCATCCCCCACCCATGGCCCCCCCCCCCCCACCCACCCCTCCCATCACTCCCCCCACCCCTCCACCCCACACCCAGAGCCTCCCATCTCACTATGGCCACTGTTCCTGGCCACTGTTCATGAAATCTCATTGAGGGAACTCACCCAACCACAGTTACCAGTCAGCGAGAGGCACAGAGACCGTCTGATAAATGGCGGCTGTGTGTGTGGGTCTAATTAAGGGAATTGGGAATGATTAGACGAAGTCGATGAATGATTGCGGGCTGGAGTTCCACATTAATTAAATGCTCAACAACAACAATTTGACCGTGCCTTGCTCAAATTATAAAGACCCCCACTCATAAACAGAAAGGAAATTCCCCCTCCCCCCCACCTCCCCCCAATTAAATGGGGTGGGAGGGGGTGGGGGGAGGCAAGGGGGGGGGATGGGGGTGAGGGTGGGAGAGAAGAGGAGTGAGTGAGGGGGGTTGGGGGCTGGGGAGTGAGAAAGAGAGGGAGGTCAAAGTTCGGAAGATTCCAATGCCTCCGTTTTGTCTCTTTTAAGTATAATTTCTCCTTTGATCTCATTATCCTGTTAGCCGCCCGCTCAGCCGACAAGACAGAGTGTGTGTGGGGGGGGGAGTCAAGCCTATCATCCCTCACCCCCACCTCCTCCCCTCACCCCCCACCTCCTCCCCTCACCCCCACCTCCTCCCCTCACCCCCACCTCCCCTCACTCGCTCCCCGTTTACGTTCTCGCTCGTTAATGGCAATTGGAGGTTAAAAAGGCAGCCGTTAATTAGCTCTGCGTGGCTCTGGGGAGAGGAGGGTGGGGGGGGTGGGGGGGAGATATGTGGGGCTGGGGGGGTGGGTAGGGGCTGGGGGAGGGGGGTGGGGAGAGATAATGAGGGAAGCCCAATTAGTGGCTCGTTGGCTGATCGAGGTGATTAGGGAGGAGGTGAGAGACGCACAGCCACTATCACAGTGAAGTCAGGTGTGTGTCAGTGACATAAGATAATCATTAGCTTCCCCGCCCCTCCCTCCCTCTCTCTGCCTCCCTCCCTCTCTCCCTCCGTCTCTCCCTCCCACATAATAATAATCCTTGCGTTTGATGTAGCGCTTTTCACGTCTTCTAGGACTGTGTCTCAAAGCGCTTCGCAGAATGTACTGTACAGTATATATTTGTGGGCGAAACGCGGCAGCCGATCGCGCACAGCAGCGTCCCCCACACACAGCCGTGGGTTGAAATGAACAATCTATTAATGTTTTTCTCAAGGGAATATTATTACACGTGCGTGTGTGTGTGTGTGTGTGTATGTGTGTATGTGTGTGTGTGTATGTGTGTGTGTATGTGCGTGTGTGTGTGTGTATGTGTTTGTGGAGTAAGGAAACTTGCCCAAGGTTTTGCCCTGACCTGCCTTGTGTAAAAGGGAAGTGATTCTTATTAAACAACAATATTTTCAGAAGTAAAGTTGCTTTTGCTGAACGGCAGATCAAGCTGATGGGAAGGAAGTTTTCTCTGTGGGTTTAACTCACCCCCAGAGCGGTGGGGGGGGGGGGGGGGGGGGGGGGGGGGGAGAGGAGGAGGCCTGGGAGTTATTTAACGGAGCTGAGAACAGGAACAGAGGAATGCATCACAGCATTAAATAACCCCCCCACACATACACACCCACACTCACTCACTCGTGGGTGAGTGAGTGAGCGAATGCTTTCGTTCATTCGTTAGTTGGTTAGTTAGTTAGTTAGTGAGTTAGTTGCCACCCTGTGGTTGTAGCCAGCGCTGTGAGTTGGGTGCCAAACCAACACTCAGCAGTTTGGTGGGTTACAGGGTTAGAACGCAGCTCATCACAGGAAGCAATGCTTTGGTATTTGAGCTCGAGATTCTGCCCTCGTCTCGCTCTCTACCACAGCAGCCCAGCCCAGCCAGGCTCTCAACAGTCACACACAATCACACGTACAGCTCACACCGTCACACCTCCTCACACAGAGAGAGAGAGAGAGAGAGAGAGAGAACGGGGGGGGGGGGGCAGGTGGTAATTAATAATAATAATAATCCTTGCGTTTGATCCAGCGGCTTTTCACGTCTTCTAGACCGTGCCTCGAAGCGCTTCGCAGGAATATACTGTGAAGTGAATTGACTGCATTTATTTGTGGGCGAAACGCGGCAGCCGATTGCGCACGGCAAGCATCCCCCACACAAACAGCCGAGGAATTAAATGACCAATTTTTATTATTGGTTGTTTTTTATTATTAGGCGTGTGTGTGTGTGTGTGTGAGTGGAGTAAGGAAACTTGCCCACGGTTTCGCCCTGACCTGACCTGCCTGGATTCGAACACGGGTCTCACAGCTTGTAAGGCAAGCGCTCTAACCCACTGAGCTACAGGACTGTTACTGAGCTACGGCAAACTGCAGGTGTGGGAGAGGATTTTCACTAATCCCACAACATCACAAAGCAAAGCGTTTCACAAGAAGTTACTGTCGCGTGTAGTGACTGTGTGTTTTGTAGCTGCTTCGCGCACAGCAAACAGCAATGAAGTAAACGACCGATTTTTTAAATATAATGGGGGGTGGGTGGGGGGGCGGGGTGGGGAGAATTAATGGGAGGGGGAGAGAGAGAGAGAGAGAGAAACTCCCTTCTCTTTTCGTAAAGAGAGAGAAGGGGAGAAATAATGTTACCGTTTGTGGGAGACGCCGCTGTGCGCAATTGGCTGCCGCGTTTGGCCCACAAACATACGGTCAATTTGGCTTTACGGTATCTTCTGTGAAGCGCTTCGAGGCACTGTCTAGGAGACGTGAAAAGCGTTGGAACACATGCAATTATTAATGAAAGAGAAGAGAGAGAGAGCGAGACAGAGAGAGAAAGAGGGTAAAAAAATGATCAGAGCCACACAGAATGCAGAGAGGAAGATGAAAGCAGACGCATTAATCACAATTCCTTCCCCCACCCCACCCCCCACTCCCCCTCCCCCCCACCCCCCACCCCCCCCCCCTCTGGGAGGCTTTGATTTTTATTTGAAAAAAATTCATTTGGACAAAAATATTTTTCTATTTAAATCCCAGCCTTTTCCAAAATCCAATGGGATCTGCAGCAACAGTGTGTAAGTGCTGCCGCCTGGCGGCCAACCGCCCACATCACAGCAACCAGTCCACAGTATGTACTCAAATGAAGCCACATTAATATAATACTGTATAATAATCTTCGCATTTTATATAGCTCCTTATCACGATGTCGAGACGCCTCAAAGCGCTTCACAGGATATGGTGTCAAGTGAATTGACTGTATATATTTGCGGGTGAAACGCGGCAGCCGATTGCGCACAGCAGCGTCCCCCACACAAACAGTCGTGGATTGAAAATGACCAATTTATTATTGTGTTTTTTGAGGGATTATTATTAGGCGCGCACGTGCCTGTGTGTGTGTGTGTGCGTGGAGTAAAGAAGTTGCCTAAGATTTCGCCTGTTCTGACCTGTTCTGCCTGGATTCGAACACACGTCTCACGCTTGTAAGATGATTCCTCTAACCCACTGAGCTACAGGAGCTCTCTCTCTCGAGCTCTCTCTCTCTCAATATCCCGGCTGACAATTCCCACCCAAATAAAATGACTGGCTCACTTCATGGCTGTTTTATGGACAAATTGGCTGCCGAGTTCATCTACAAAATAGATGTAAATAATTAATGTCACGCGACAATATATTTGCCGGCAAACGCGGAAGCCAATTTGCACACAGCAAGGTCCGGTTTATTGTACAGATTTGTTTGCACCTGTGGGAAACCTGTTTACTCTCTGAGTTTTATGGCTTTCAATTAAAGTTGATAACGAGAAATAGGAAAAGACTGACACAGAGAGACAAACACACATATACACACACACACAGAAGGACAGAGAGAAAGTGAGTTTGACAGAGAGGGATAGAGAGAAACAGAGCAAGCGGGTTTTTTTAATCTTAAAATGAACAAATAATAATAATCCTCGCGTTTGATGTGGCGACTGATCACTGCGGATAGGGAGGGCTGAGGGCAGACACACACAGCAGCCAACCTTCACACGGCTCCGCTCACAACAACAGCTCACATCACGTTGGTGGGGAACGCTGACTGTGCGCAATCGGCTGCCGCGTTTCACCCACAAATATATACAGTCAATCCACTTGATGGTACATTCTGTGAAGCGCTTTGAGACGTCGATAAGACGTGAAAAGCCGCGATATCAAACGCAAGGATTATTATTATTATCATTATAAATGTCTCAAAGCGCTTCACAAGATAATACAGGCCAACAATCACCCCCCAAATAAGTCTGATTGCTCACTCCACGACAAAGTAATAATAGACTTCTGGACCGTGTCTCAAAGCGCTTCGCAGGATATATACTGTAAAGTGAATTGACTGTATATATTCGTGGGCCAAACGCGGCAGCCGATTGGGGTGGGGCGTCCCCCAGCCGTGGATCAAAGTGACCAATTTTATTACTGATTTACCCCCCACCCCCCTTCCTCCGCAGGCTGCTGATCATCGAGAACTCCGCAGCCCGGGTCCTCTCCCACCCCAGTCTCCGTGACCCTCTCTCGCCCGATCCTCCTGATGTGAACGCCCGCTGGACAGATGTAATGTTGTCTTCGTCGGATCAAATGCAAAGATTATTATTATTTTTTATTGCTGGTGAGGGTGATACCAAACCTCTGCCACTAGGGGGCAGTAGAATGCCACCCACACACACAAGATGTCCACTGTGATAGGAGGGCACCCCTTTGTGGGCAGGTTGGAGGTCACAGACAGTAAAACACCTACTTATAATAATCCTCGCATTCTGATACAATAGCTTTTCACGTCTTATCCACGTCTCAAAGCGCTTCACAGAATACACTGTAAAGTGAGTTGACTGTATATATATTTGTGGGCGAAACGCGGCAGCCGATTGCGCACAGCAGCGTTCCCCCCCCACACACACACACACAGCTGTGGAATGAAATGACCAATTTTATATTGTGGCTTTTTGGGGACGGATTATTATTAGGCGTGAGTGTGTGTGTGTGTGGGTGTGGAGTAGGAAACTTGCCCAAGGTTTCGCCCTGACCTGCCTGGATTCGAACCACAGGTCTCACGCTTGTAAGGCGAGCGAGTGGCTCTAATCACTGAGCTACCACGAGCTCCACACTTCACAAGCGATTGCCAGAAAGTGTAATGACTGCGTGTGTGTTTGAGATACAACATCTCGTTTGGGGGGGGAAGGAAGGATCTCTCTCTCTGTGTACTAACCCTGCTGTCCAGGCATAACGGGAGCTAGATTGAACACTCAATACACAAAGTGGAGTCGGGTGGGTGTTTTTTTCGTTAAAAAAAATGCTTTATTTCAGGAAACTGTGGCAGAGTGAGCAAAACCAGAACCAGCGCGAGTCAGTGAATCTCCCCGTTTCACACGCCTCCGATTAACAGTGACATCCCTGCTCACCCCCCCCCCCCCCCCCACCCCACCCCCCACACACACCTCTACCCCAGCCTCGCTTCGCACTTGATCCGTTCAGAGGTCAGGGTCAGAGTCACTGAGCTAAACTGACTGAAGACAAGAGCTAGAGTGAATGAGCCACTGGCTCAGTCTGGGGAGGGAGTGTGAGGGTGAACGAGCAAGCAAGCAAGCGGGGGGGGGGAAGTGATTGATTGACGTTAGATTGATGTTAGGGCTTCACTCCATACCGAGGTCACTGCTTAGATATCAGCGTACAACACCAGCGAGCTCAGACCCTGGGGGGGGGGGGGAGGGGGGCAGTGGGGGGCTGATAGATTGAGTGGTTGGGGGGGGGAGGGGGCGAAACAATAGAACTGGAGGAGCAGGGAAGAAAGAGTGAGCCAGGAGTGAACTGGAATGATAATCAGAGGGTTTAACAGAGCGAGACGCAGCGAGGAGGGAACTCAGTCTGTGTGCAGGGCAGTCATTAATAATAATCACCCTGGCATTTGATCTTGCGCTTTTCACGTCTTCTAAACGTCTCAAAGCGCTTCTCAGAATATACTCTCGAGTGAATCGACTGTATATATTTGTGGGCGAAACGCGGCAGCCAATTGCGCACAGCAGCGTCCCCCACCACACAAAGAGCCGTGGGTTGAAAATAACCAATTTTATTATTGTGGGGTTTTTTGGGGGGGAAGGGGATTATTATTGTAAATAAATGACACCCAACAACACCCCCAGATAAAAGAAGAGAGAGAGAAGTGGTCACACGTGGGGAGGAGAAGATGCTCAGTGATGGCTCAGAGAGAGATTGAACGTTAATTGCTCTTTCCCCCACACACACATACACCCCCCCACCCAACCCCGGCCACAACCCCTGGTGGAGAGACACTTACGGAGGAGGTCGGACTGCGCACAGACAGAAAGTCAGCAAAGATACATCACTAATAACCTGGTCATCGCTCGAGTCAACATCAAACTAGTATTTTGCCACAGACGTGGAACAAACCGGGGGGGGAGATCCCATCTGATCAAGTTACATCTTCGGAGCAAGTCACTGACCTCAGTTGTAAGTCTGAAGCCCCCCCCCACACCCCTCCCCAGTTAGTTCTTCAAAGAAAATAATAATAATAATCCTGATATTTAATAATAATAATAATAATAACCCTGGCATTTGACGTAGCACCTTATCGAGTCGTTGAGACATCTCAAAGCATTTCAGTTTATATATAATATATATATTATATATATATACTGTGTGTATTCATGGGGGGGGGGGGGAGAGGGCAAAAAGATAAAGTCTCAAACGAAGACGTCCCAAAGCGCTTCACAGGATTGACTGTGAGGTGTAGTGACTTTTGTTTTGTCTTGTGTGTGGCCAAACACGGCAGCAATTTGTCCACGGGGGGCAATTCAAAAAAGCCACAAAGCTGTGGATGAGCGATTTAATTTAGGGGATTAGCGGCTGGGGGGGTGGACGACGTGGGGGGTAAGAGAGAGAGAGATATATATACTCCCTTCGCAGGAAAAAAATGCTTCACAATTCAAGAAGTTGCCAAAATTTGTGACGCTTCAGAAAAATAAAATCCAGAGCCAGGCAGGATTCCTACCCCTCTCTCTCCACCCGCCCTCCCCCACCCCACAACCCGACAAAACGAAATTAGTGAAGAAAACATTGCACATAATTCATCATTAACCCACAGACCAGCTGAGAAACACTTATGAGGAAGCATTAAACAGCAGGGACAGAGCAGGTCAGGCGCCCAGGGATATATAGAGTAAGGAGCGAGGGGGGGGGGCAGGGGGGGGGGAGGACACAGATCTATCTACAGCTACGCTCTGGAGCGAAACACAGCCATCTTCTTCCACTTTTAAGTTAGTTAAATTATCGCAAACAAACTTGGCCAGCCAAGTTAACACTTACACTTACTGTGGTATTCTGATGAACCCCCCCCCACCCACACCCCCCCCCCACACCGGCTACCGCTCTTGGCTTAACCCCCCCCCCGCACATCTTAAAGCTTTTTGGGGGGCCTTCAGCAAACATATATATTTTTTTCTCTTCATTATTATTTTATTATTAAAGAAATAAAAAGTTAAATTAAAAAAAAACGCTGAAATCAAAAACGACTACATCCCCCCCCCCAAACCCCCCCCCCCCCCCCCTCCCCCAAACCGTGGCGGGGTTTGATAGCGGATCAGCTATGATCAGGAAAGATTGCCACCTGGTTGATTTTCGAGCCATTCCTGGGCGGAATCTCTCCCCGTCGCCCTCGCGATCCCGGCTCTCACCACGAGCTGCAGCCCTGGACTTTTCCCATCCAGGTGCTGAGGCTCCCGTTTGCCGGGACTTCCAGGGCCCGTGACAGTTCCGTGGCCTCGGTCCGATTCTCAGGATCTGGCTGTCAACAGCAAGATACATTTCTGACTGACGTGTGTGTGTGTGTGTGCGTACGCGCTCGTGTGTGTGAGTGTGTGTGTGAGTGCTCACATACTCGGGGACGTCAAGTGTGCAAGCGTGCCTGTGTACCTGCAGGCGCGTGTGTTGTGTTTAAGTGTCTCCTGTCCAGCCACATCCCCCTTGAAGACCGATCGGGCTAGACTAGATTGTACAGCTTTATACAGTTTACAAGTGAGAGATAGATAGAAGGACAGAGAGAGAGAGAGAGGGTTTCTACAATAATAATTATTTGGGCAGCTGAGATGAACGAGAGTCTGGGTTTGCCATTCCCCATCGCGGTGGGGGGAGAGTGGTGAGGGGTGGCGGGTTGGGTTGGGTTGGGTGGAGGGGGGATTATTTGGCCTTTCCCACAGGGATCGCTAGCACACAAACTCCTGACGCATCCGAATGATCTGCAACAAGGCGGACTGCACCTCCTCATCCATGTGTCCCTGGGGAGAGCAGACATTTGGGGGGCAAGATAAGTACAGAGGCATTTCCCTTTGCTTCTCTTTCCCCCCATTCCCATCCTCTTAATTACCGGGCTCCTTCTGTTATCTCAAGCTCCCCCACCTCCCTCTCTTCCCCCACAACACACACACACACAGAGAAGACTCCTAAGAGAAAGAACAGAGCAGAAATGTGATCCATCGAAGAGGGTTTGAAGCTGATGGTTTGGCCATATTGGTGGTGGTGGTGATGGTCTTCAAGTGACAAGATTGACACCCTCCCCCCCCCACACCCAGGCCTGTCATGTCTGTCCGGTCACTGGCTTCAGGATTGATACGACTCCCTTGCCCACCCAAACCAGCCCCCCCACCCCCCACCTCACCCCCACCCCCCACCCCCACCCCCCCATTCCCCCCATCCACTCCACATACCTGTGCGGCGCTCAGCAGGTGTGTCCGGTAGATGGAGACCACATCTCGGTGTTGCCTGTCAGCATCCTGTCAGCACACCAGACAAGAGGGGGTATTCAAATAACAACAACAACAAAATGACGCTTGTACAGACAGAAACAAAAACAGAAGTTTGCCGGGGAAGCTCAGCAGGTCAGGCAGCATCCATGGAGAAAGGAAAAAGAGACAACTGTTTCGGGTCTACAACCCTTCGTCAGGACTGGGGCTTGTTTGGAGGGTGAGGTTTCTTAAGGACGTTAAAGGGGGAAGAGGCAGGACGTGGAAGGCAAAGGAGACAAAGAAGACAAAGGAAAAGGAAAAAATGAGTGTGCGTTAACTGATGGGTTGAATATGTGTTAACGGCTTCAGTGGGAGAAACGGAAGGGGGGTGGGTTTCAAGGAAACTGGGGAGAAGAGGTGTTTAGTGGTGATAGAACAAACAAAACACTATGGATTCCCAGCATCTGTAGTATTTTGTGTTTGTTTCGACAGAGCCTTTCACGTCTGGAGGACGTCCCAAGTTGCTGGACAGTCATTGTGTCATACCCGAACTTGGGGGGGGGGGGGGGGGGGGAAGGAGGAAAAGGTGTGGGGGGGGGGGGGGAGGGAGGACGGGGGAATAAAATAAAACCACAATCACACAAAATGCTAAAAAAAATCTCCACTTCTCCCACATCCGACCCCCACCCAAAAAAAAAAACCCCATCGTTGAGAAGAGGGGAAAGTCCGAGTTGAGGACTCAACTACCCCCCGGGAACTCTGTGCAGAGCCTGACTGGGGGGGGAACGAGGGTAAGGGAGTTTGGGGAGGAATCAATGGGAGGACAGGGAGGGATGATGAAGGTGTGGGACTCTCTGTCCAGGGGGGAGAGGTGAAGACGCAGGGTGAGAGGTGGGTGGGGTGGTGGGGGGGGGGGAGTGTGTGTGTGTGTGTGGGGGGGGGGGGGGTTTAACTCACAGCCAGCTGTTGCTGCAAAGCTTTGACCTGCTCCTGGAGTGTCTCGAGCTGGTGGCTCGGTCGCTTGGGGTAGGAGAGCTGCGAGAGGCCGTTCAGGGCTTGCTTCAGCCTCTCCACGTCGTCCAACAGCTCCGTGATCTACAGAGAGAGAGAGAGAGAGAGAGAGAGACAAGGTGGGAGGGGAGGGGGGGTGGGGGGGGGGGGGGGGGAAGAAGGAAGAGTCAGAAAACCCCAAGCAAATGTAATCTGTTGTCACTGATTTTAAAGATTTTAAAGCGTTCCACTCTCTTTAAGGGAGTTCCACTCTCTTCTCTTGTAATATCAGTAATATTATAATGACGTATAAGCCTCCACCAAGCTGCCAGGAAGCCTGAGACGGGCCGACCCCCCCCCCCACCCCCACCAAATTTAAACTTGAAACTGCAACAAATTCGGTTGACGTTTCAAGACTTCTTTGTGTGTGTGTGAGTGTGTGTGCGAGTGTGCGTGTGTGTGTGCGTGTGAGTGCGAGTGTGAGTGTGTGTGTGCGTGTGAGTGCGAGTGTGTGTGCGAGTGTGTGTGTGCGTGTGTGTGCGTGTGAGTGCGAGTGTGTGTGTGAGTGCGAGTGTGTGCGTGTGTGAGTGGCAGTGTATGTGAGTGCGAGTGAGTGAGAGTGTGAGTGCGAGTGTGTGTGTGAGTGTGTGTGTGTGTGAGTGCGAGTGTGTGAGTGTGTGTGCGAGTGTGAGTGTGTGTGTGTGAGTGCGAGTGTGTGTGTGTGTGAGTGCGAGTGTGTGTGAGTGCGAGTGTGTGTGTGAGTGTGTGTGTGTGTGAGTGCGAGTGCGAGTGTGTGTGCGAGTGTGAGTGTGTGTGTGTGAGTGCGAGTGTGTGTGTGTGTGAGTGCGAGTGTGTGTGAGTGCGAGTGTGTGTGTGAGTGTGTGTGTGTGAGTGCGAGTGTGTGAGTGTGTGAGTGTGTGTGTGTGTGAGTGCGAGTGTGTGAGTGCGAGTGTGTGTGAGTGCGAGTGTGTGTGAGTGCGAGTGTGTGTGTGTGCGAGTGTGTGAGTGCGAGTGTGTGTGTGTGCGCGCGTGTGTGAGTGGCAGTGTGTGTGAGTGCGAGTGTGAGTGTGTGTGTGTGAGTGCGAGTGTGTGTGTGAGTGCGAGTGTGTGTGAGCGCGTGTGTGAGTGCGAGTGTGTGTGAATGCGAGTGTGTGTGTGTGTGTGAGTGAGTGTGTGTGTGAGTGTGTGTGAGTGCGAGTGTGTGAGTGTGTGTGAGTGCGAGTGTGTGTGTGTGTGTGAGTGTGAGTGTGTGAGTGTGTGTGAGTGCGAGTGTGTGAGTGTGTGTGAGTGTGTGTGAGGGGGGGGAGACGCTGCCGCGCGCGATCGGCTGCCGCCAAACGCCGGGATTAAGGGAAAGGAA
This sequence comes from Hydrolagus colliei, assembly GCA_035084275.1. Classification (NCBI taxonomy): domain Eukaryota; kingdom Metazoa; phylum Chordata; class Chondrichthyes; order Chimaeriformes; family Chimaeridae; genus Hydrolagus; species Hydrolagus colliei. The sequence goes on along the minus strand of CM068755.1, from coordinate 16,644,934 downwards.
AATATAAATATCATAAATTATTCCTACATCGCCGTCGTATCGCAAGCGACGTCACGAAATACCATAACACTATAAATCATATATAATAATAATTACATATGATTTATAGTGTTACGGTATTATGACATATGGTATTGTATGATATGATTGTGGTGTTGCTGTATGATACCACGGCTGAGATGACCTTGTTGTCCTTGGCCTCCAGTTGCTGGGCTGACTCCCTGATGCTGGTCTGTAGGCCGCGGGTGGTTGCCATGGACACGTCGTACTTCTCCTTCAGCTCCGACAGCTCCCGCTCGAAACTGCGGCCTCGGGGCCGACTGCGGGCCTCCCGCCGCAGCGACGCCGCCCGGCCGGCCCCGGTACTGCGCCGCTCCTCCTCCTCCTCCTCCCACATCGAGTCCTCCTCCGAGTCCTCCGCCTCCTCGGCTTCTCTCGCCGTCTCCTCCTCTTCCTCCTCGGCCTCTTTCATCGCCTTCATCATCGTCACCTCCTCGGCCTCCATCTCCTCCAGGCGCCGTCTCTCGGCCTCTCTCTCCCGCGCCGCCGCCTCCTCCGCCTCCCGCTCGGTCTCCTTCGTCCGCCTCTCCAGCGAGGCCTCGCTCTCCGCCAGCCTGTCTCCCAGCTCCCGCAGCTGGGCCCCCAGCCCCGCGCTCTCCTGCCGCAGCCTCTCGCTCTCCCGCTCGGCCTCCGCCGCCCGCTTCTCCAGCGAGGCCGCCTCCTCCGCCAGGCGCTGCCGCTCGGCCTCCCGCTGCCGCCGCTGCTCCAGCTCCTTGCGCGTCTCTTCCTCCTCCCTCCGCAGCCGGGCCCTGACCTCCTCCTCCAGCCCGCTCCTCAAGCCGCTCAGCTCGGCCTGCCGCTCCTCGCTTTCCCTCCGCAAGGCCGAGGCCTCCTCCCGGGCCTTGTCCGCCTCCCGGCGCAAAGCCTGGGCCTGGGCTTCCAGCTCGCCCCGCTCCCTGAGCCCCCTCTCCCGCAACACCGACACCCGCTCGCTGGCTGAGGACGCTTCCTCCTCGGCTTCTCGGCACCGAGCGGCGGCCGCGATCATCTCCAGCCGGCCTTGGTCGAGGGTCATGGCGGCTTCCTCCCGCTCGGCGTCCCGCTGCCTCAGCGACTCCCGCAGGCCCGCGCTCTCCTCCAGGGCCCGGTCCTCCCGCTCCCGGACTCGGCCCAACTCCCCCCGCAGCGTCTCCTGCTCGGCCTTCATCCCGTCCGCCTGCGAGCCCAGAGCCGCCAACTCCCGGCGGTGTTGGTCGGGGCTGATGGCGCGGCTCAGGCCGTCGCTCAGGGCTTTGCTCTCGGCCTCCAGCCTCTGGGTGTCGGCCTCCGCCTGGGACAGGCGTCGCTTCAGCTCCTCGGCCGCCCGGCATGCCGCGGCCTCGGCCTCCTGGTGGGCCCGCAGCCCCCGCTTCAGCTCCTCCAGCTGGGCCCGGAGCCGGCCGTTCTCCTGCTGCTCTTCCCCGCTCTCCCTCTGCAGCCGGCTGTGGGCCTGAGCCGCCTCCAGCAGCGCCTGCCTGAGCGCCGCGCTCTGCTGATCCGCCGCCTCCCGTTGCCTGTGACCCTCCTGGGCTCGGGTCTGGCCGGCCTCCCGCTCCCTCTCCAGCTCCTCCTCCAGCCGGGCAGCCTGAGCCTGGACCCGGCCGCACTCCTCCCTGGCCTCGGCCAGCCGCTTCTCCTGCTCCCTCAGGCCGCTCAGGTAGTTGCTCCTCGCCGTGTCCAGCTCCCCGGCCGGCACGCACTGCGACAGGAGCCGGCGGGCGGCTTTCAACTCGCCGTCCGCTTCGGACGCTATCTTCTCGGCCGCTTGCCGGCGCGACTCCGAGGCTTCCAAGGCCTGCCGCGCACCCTCGGCCTCTCCCTCGGCCCGGCGAGCGGCCGCCGCATCCGCCCGCAGCTGCACCTCCAATCTGTCGGCCTGGGCCGCGGCCTCTTCTCGCCGAGCCCGGGCCTCGCGTACTTGGTTCCTCAGCTCCTCCAGCTGCCTCGGGGCGGCCGCTCCCTGGCGGGACAGGTGCTCCTTCAAGGCCACCACATGGGCCTGAAGCAGCTTGACTTTCCCCTCGGACTCCAGCATCCGCTTCTGGACCTCGCCCAGCGCCTCCTCCAGCTGCCGCACCTGCTCGTCGGACTCGCCCTTGGCCCGCTCGGCCTCGGCCGCCAGCGACGAGCAGTCCCGGGCCTTCAGGCCCAGCTCCCGCTGCAGCCGCCCCGTCTCCTCCCGGGCCGCCTCGTACTTTACCCTCAGGGCTTCCAGGTCCTTCCTCAGCGGCTCCTCGGCCGCCGGCAGCTGGGCAAGGCTCCCCAGCTTGGGCTTCAGGGCGGGGGGCGGCTGAGAGACAGGGGGGGGGGGGGGACAGGTGATGGGGGGGGGGGGTGAGGACAGATGATTGGGGGGGGGGGGGGAGGACAGATGATTGGGGGGGGTGAGGACAGATGATTGGGGGGGGGTGAGGACAGATGATTGGGGGGGTGAGGACAGATGATTGGGGGGGGTGAGGACAGATGATTGGGGGGGGTGAGGACAGGTGATGGGGGGGTGGGGTGAGGACAGATGATTGGGGGGAGGGTGAGGACAGATGATTGGGGGGGGGTGAGGACAGATGATTGGGGGGGTGGGGTGAGGATAAGCGATTGGGGGGGTGGGTGTAGGGAAAGGGGTGAGAGGGCAGGGGCAGATGGGGGCGGGGGTAGGAATTAAGAGTGGGGGTAGAGAGAGGGGGTGGGGACAGGTGTGTGGAGGTGGTTGGGGGGTAGGTAGAGGGGTGAGGGGATAGAGACAGGTAAGTAATGCATGGGTAGGGAGTTGGTTGGGGGGTAGGGACAGGTGTATGGAGGTAGGGGTGGGGGGCAGGGTAGAGAGGTGGTTGTGGGGGTGGAAGGGGTGGGGAGAGGAGGGATGGTAGGTAGAGAGGGGTGAGGGGGCAGAGACAGGTAAGGGAGGGGGGGCAGGGTAGGTATGGGGTGGGGGGTAGAGATGGGTGATGGAGGGGGGATAGGGAGGGAGGGAGGAGGGGAGTAGAGAGAAAGGAAAAGGGGACACCAGAGGGAGCAAAAGAGAGATTGGGTGGTGGAGGGGCGGGGAGGGGAATAGAGAAACAGAAATAAAATACAATTAATTCTGTTGACTCTGGAGAGAGAAGGTATTTTTATGAAGCATTTTGTAGCCTACGGAGGCCGCAGTACAGGGGAGTTGGGGGGGCGCACTCCACTGCCAGACACGATGCCATAACAAGATTGATTACCTGTGTCCATCCCACAATCCCTTCTCCCTCTCTCCCTCCCTCCCTCCACTGCCTTCAAGGCCGGTCTCAACAACAACCATAACCAAACGACACTTGTGTAGCGCCTTTCGCGTCAGGAGGACATTACAAGGCGCTTGGACGGTCATCATTTTGGACACTCAAGACCCTGCCTTATGCTGCCCTCCCCGCTCTCTCTCCCTCCCCTCCCCACTCTCTCCCATCCCTCCCCTACCCTGCCCCTCTCTCCCTCGCCCGGGTTCCCGATCTAACTGTTCAGCGCCTTGGGTCGCCCTCCCAACGTGAAAGGCTGCTCTATAAATGTCATTTTGTTGTTGCTGTTGTTGTTGTTGTCCTGGCCAGCCATCAACCCCACATAAAAATGGTTCGCCTCACGGCTATTTGATTGGCCGCCTACAAAGCACACAGTCACTACACCGTGAGCGTAAAATCCCGGCCGTGATGACACCAGAGGCCTCTGCTGAGCGAAAATTGTTACCGGCCGGCAGGTGTGGTGAGACTCTTAAAAGCCACGCAGCACACCAGGTTACCAACGTTGGCCTGCGCCCAACTTAGCCGAGGACGTATAAATATCTCACGAGCGTTGTCAGCAGGTTCAATTATGCGACGTTTAAATCCACGGAAAATAAAAACATTTGAAGTAGGATTAAAGAGACAAATCGTTTTCCTACATCAGGCACAGGCTGCTCTGTGCTTGGCCTTTCACTCTATTCACTCACAACCGCTCTTTACAAATGAATTCACTCCCCAAACAAAACAACTGTATTGTCTGTGTGTGTGTGTGAGGAAAAACTAGAGTGTGAGTGGGTGGTGGGCAGAAGAGGAAATATGGCAAGAGTGTGTGAGAGAAAGAAGGGAGGGAGAGTGAGAGCAAAGAGCGGTGAGTAACGCGAGGTTGAACGAGCCTTTTAAGTACGACAAGCCAGCCTGGCGGAAGTTACCTGTGTGTCCTTGCTAGAGACGTTGATTTGATTCACAGTCGGTTCCACCACTGGCGTTCACGGGCAGGACGGGGAAAAGAGAGAGGAGGACAATCTCAGTCCTGTCTTCCCAGTCAAGTTAATTTCACGATATCTTGACATATACAGTACTGTTTTTTTCTTTAATTTTTATTTTTAAGAGAAAAAAGAAAACGCGCGCAAAGAGAGAGAAGCCGAGGGCTGAAATGTCGGCATTGCTGCATTAATTGCCCATTAATTAATTCATTGCCCATTAATATATCAAATGCAAGGATTATTATTAATATTAAGGAATTCTCCATACCTTTTCCCACAAAGGGTCCCGGAGAGGTGGGGTCTTTCGGAGAGCCAGCCTGTGGGGGGGGGGGGGGGGGGGAAGGGAAAAGTTTTAAAAAAATAATAAAAAAGCTTTAATAACTAATAGATTTCAAAGAAATCTTTTCAAAGCCGCCCACGGAGCAGGTGGGAGGGTGGGGCGGGTGAGAGAGAGGTCTGGTAATAAGCCACCAAACACAGTGCGTCAAATACAGTAAAACACACATATCTAATCTTCATGAATCGTACAATTGCCCAAAGATGTTACCACTGCCCCTCACCGTACACACCGCAAACAGATAATACATACAACACTCACTCCCCCACAACCCCACACCCAACATACTGTACATTGTATCGTCCACAAATAATAATAATAATCCTTGCACTTGACATCGCGGCTTTTCACATCTTCTAAACGTCTCAAAGCGCTTCACAGAATATACTGTAAAAGTGAATTGACCGTATATATATTTGTGGATGAAACGCGGCAGCCGATTGCGCACAGCAGCGTCTTCACCCACCCCCCCCACCCCCCCCCACAAACAGCCGTGGATTGAAATGATCAGTTTAGTATTTTTTTTAACGGATTATTATTAGGCGCGCGCGCGCGCGCGCGCGTGTGTGTGTGTGTGTGGAGTAAGGAAACTTGCCCAAGGTTTCGCCCTGACCTGCCTGGATTCGAAACACAGGTCTAACACTTGTAAGGCGAGCGCTCTATCTAACCCATTGAGCTACATGTTTCAAAGTTGTGACACACTCTGCCATATTTCCTCTTCTGCCCACCACCCACTCACACTCTAGTTTTTCCCACCCCCACCCAGACACCCACACACATACACACCTCATAATGTTTAAGCTTGGCTCTCAGGCTCTCGATTGCTTTCAGGCTCTCGCCCTGTTCCCTTTCCTTTGTCGCCACCAGCCCCCTCATCTGCTCTCTCTGGGAACGAGAAATTCACATGGTCACAATTACTTCGGACAAGATTTCATCGTCGTCCCCCCCCCCCCCCCCCCCCCCTCCCGCCACCACCCCCTCCTCCTCCCGGCCTTCCCTCCGCTGGTAAATCCGCCCTTGACAAGACGCGAGGTATTCGCCCCCCAGCGCGGCGTCAATTTAACGGCGTTTCGTTGCGTTTACGGCTTTTCTATATTTTTCATTCGTTTCAACAAAAAATGGACACGTTACCTCCTTCCGCAAACCTTCCACTGACTTACGTTCCTGCAACAACACAAAAACATCGGAACTTTTAACACCCAAGTTTCCTTGTCGACGATCTTCCTAAATCATGTACATCAATTTTTAAAAACATACATCGCTGTTCGCGCGCAAGCACGCACACACACATACACAAATAAAACAGTCACTACACTTAAAGCAGCCAATTCCTCACAGCAGCGTCCCCCCACAAACAGTCGTGGATTGAAAATAACCAATTTTTATTATTGTTTTTTTTTTTGGAGGGATTATTATTATGTGTGTGTGTGTGTGTGTGTGTGTGTGTGTGTGTAGTAAGGAAACTTGCCCAAGGTCTCGCCCTGACCTGCCTCGAATTCGAACACAGGTCTCTCACGCTTGTAAGGCGAGCGCTCTAACCACTGAGCTCCAGGAGCTCCACACGTAAAGCGAGCGAGCGAGCGAGCGAGTCGGTAGGTTCCTCGGGGATGGGAGTTTGTGTGACCAAACGCAAGCTCGGATACCTGGCTCAGTTGTTGTTGGAGCCCGTTCACCTTCTCCGCTAACACTTTCTGTTCCTGCTGTATTTTCCACAGTTTTCCCTTCAGCTCCTCGTTCTCGGTCCTCACGTCCTGCATTCAGCATCAACCAGCAGGAGGTTAACGAGCATTCCCACCGTGTCGCCCGCAAACTTAACACACTAGCTCCACGTCACGGCCAGAAACATAGCCAAGGGGTTTTGTGAAGGAAGCGCTTTGAGGTGAAAGGAGCGATATCAAATGGCAAGGAGAGAGACACAGAGAGAGACAGAGAGAGAAGGGGGGGGGGGGGGGGGGGAGAATAGGAGTGCGAGTGTTCGATATATATGTTGGATATATTTCGCCCACGAATATACAGTCAACTCACTTGACAGTATATCCCGTGAAGCGCTTTGCGACACATTTGATAAATGCGAGGATTATTATTATTATTATTTTGTGAGTGAGCATGCGTGGGTGCGTACGCATGTGTGAGAGGGGGAGAGAGAGAGAGAGAGACAGGGAGAGTTCAGGTCATGGTCAGACGTCAGGGGTTTATAAAGTGTTCTTGACGCGAACGATACCTTTACACTCTGTTGCTCTTTCGGCTTCTCTACCGCACTTGCCTCCGCCCTCGACTGCTTTGGATCCACTTTCTGTTGTACCTCAGCGACAACAGCAACCTAGGATCAAACGCCAGAGACTTATGTTGTTTGCAAGACTGAACAGTCAATTCACTTTACAATATATTCCGTGAAGCGCTTTGAGACACACTCTAGAAGACGTGAAAAGCCGCTATATCAAATGCAAGGATTATTATTATTATTTATTATTATTTTTATTGGGAAAGTGAAGAGTTTCTGTCCTGTTGTCTTCGGCTTGCGAGACGTTGTGAGGCAAAAATTCCACAAAATCATATATCATTTGTCTCTCGCATGCGTACGTACACACACACACAACATTACCTCCCCAGAGGGAGAGAGAGAGCACGGCAGAGAATACACAAAGGATAAAAAAGATTCTCCAGATGACATTTAATTTGCCCTTTCCCCCTCCTTCATCCTTACAGCTGTGAGGACAGGTCTGTGTGAGCGAGATTAGAGACTGAGAAAATATTATTAGTGTTAGTATAGGTCAACCGAACGATCAAAGGCACTGGAGTTTGCAGGAAGGTTTTATGGGCAGAGAGAGCCCTGATCTTAAGAGAGCAGGCTGGCGGAACAAAAAAAAAGGAGGGAAAGAGACGGAGAGAAAGAAAGTGGGGGAAAAAAAAGAAAGGGATAGAGAAAGCGAGAGAGAGAGAGAGAGAAAAACCAAAGGATTCCATTGGGACAATTCTTTGATTAAATTCTCAATGAGTTATTTTCTCTGAATAAAAAAAAATGACAATTATTAAGATATCAGCTGAGGCAGGCAGTCTTCCAAAACTCTCACCTGAGGCACAGCCTGTAACTTCTTAGAAGAATCCCTTTCTGCAAGAGATTGGAATAAAATTATTCGCACGTTCAAATCAAATTACAAGTACAAGTCAAAATTCTTCCCCAACTCAATTATTCCCCTTCAGGGGACTGAGCAAGCCACGGTTATTACGCTGCGACATGCACCTTTTGTCCCACTCACTCTGTGCCGATAAGGCAGGCGACTTGATGAGTAAGCCTCTGTATAAGACAAAGCCATGTCCTCTCTCAGAGTGTTGCCTTGGCTAAGGTGATTAATAATAATTATTATTATTATAATCCTTGCATTTGATATATGTAGCGGCTTTTCACATCTTATCAATGTCTCAAAGCTCTTCACAGAATATACTGTAAAGTGAATTGACTGTATATTTTGTGGGTGAAACACGGCAGCCAATTGCGCACAGCAGCGTCCCCCACAAACAGCCGTGGATTGAAGCTACCAATTCTATCGTTGTGTTTTTTTCTTGGGAGGGATTATTATCAGGCATGTATGTGTGTGTGTGTGTGTGTGTGTGTGTGTAGAGTAAGGAAACTTGCCCAAGGTTTCACCCTGACCTGCCTGGATTCGAAACACAGGTCTCACGCTTGTGGTAAGGCGAGCGAGTGACTCTAACCCACAGAGCTACAGCCACAAGAACAAGCGCGATCGATGTTAAGAACGGATTTCAAGGGTGGGGGGGGGGGTGGGGGGTGGGGGGGGGGGGTGGAGGGAGCAATTTACACCAAGGAGCGAGCGGGGGCCGACATATCAGTCAAGTGACATGTCTTGACTCAGGTCAGCACTGACATCAAGGGTCTCTCTCATAGATAAGCTTTTAGCAGCAACTGCACAAACACTATTAATCTGGCTGTGTGTGTATACATGGGTGGTGTGTGTGTGTGTGTGTGTGTGTGTGCAAGAATAAGGGATCAATGCCAGTAATGATTTACTATAAAGTGTACTCACACACATAAACACAGACTCTCTCACACACAAACACACACACACAGTCACTCAAGACTCACACACACATTAGAAACAGACACACACGTGCTGTATGCAACACACACAGACACACACCGCCACGCTAGAAAACACCACACTCTCTGCTGAATAAATAGTGCTTTTCCTTCTCATTAATTAGCGTGATGAAGGGTTACCATCAACTGGACGCAAATTAAAGCGAGGTGGGAGCAAAGTATGTTTTTTAAAAAAAATTAAAGTAAAAAATTAAAATTCAAAATATTTTTAAAAGGCTGAAATAATGTTATTATCCTAGTTTGCCCGTGTGTGAAGGTCAAATTCAACTCAATCGCGCACGAAACCAATTACACAAAAAACGATTGGATCTCAACCAGCTTCGCTCTTCACTCTCTCCCCACACATACATACATTTATTGTAATTATTTTTTACGTCAAATCGGAATAATTTACCACCCAGAAAACAGCGACAATATTGGGTGCGCGTGCATGCACACACACACATACGCACACACACACACATACGCACACACACACAGGCCTGATAATAATCCCTATAAAAAAACAAGCTGTTTGTGGGGGGGATGCTGCTGTGCGCAATTGGCTGCCGCGTTTCGCTCTCCCACAAATATATACAGTCACTACACTTTACAGTATATCCTGTGAAGCGCTTTGAGACGTCGATAAGATGTGAAAAGCCGCCATATCAAACGCCAGGATTGTTATTATTATCTGTCTGATAGTAATCTGCCGTATCAGCGCCTTGGGACGCTGAAAGTTGTTGTCGTCATCGTTGTTGCATCTTCAGAGACAAAGGTATTGATTTCAAACAAAAATGGCCGGACGGACAGCGAGATATTCAAGGTGTAACTCGCCTTTGATTGCTTTGTCTGTGGCCGTCCTGATCAGACCGAGGACCTCCTGGTTTTTGGACTGTTGGGCGTAATGGAGCCCACCGTGTCCCAGCTCATCCGTCAACAACACATCGGCCCCATGGATCAACAAGACCTCCACAGCCCCCTTGCAGCTGTTCTCACACCCCAACATCAGAGAAGTCCTACATCAGTGGCGGGGGGGGGCAGGGGGGGGGGGGGGGGGGGGGGGGTTGGAGGGGAGAGGAGGGGTGGGGGGGGGGAGAGGACAAAGGGGTTAACGACAACTACAATACAATGACATTTATAGAGTAGCCTTTCACGTGGGGAGGGACCCGAGCTAGGGGAGGGTAGAGGAGGAGGGAGGGAGAGAGTTGGGAAGGGGGGGTGAGAGAGAGATGGGAGGGGAAGGAGAGAGAGCTGGGAGGAGAGCTGCGCGTGTGTGTGCGTCTATGACACAAATATAACAGACTTGGGACAATTCTCGACAGAGCAGAAAGCTGATTTACTTGTTTTGTTGGTCCCTCGAGTCAACGTCGGCCTTTCTCTCCAGGAGAATCCGGCACGCGGCAGTGGTGACACATCTGGGTGGCCAACACCAGGGGAGTCCTCCCATCCTGTAACACACAGCGCGGGGTTAACAACAACAACAGCAGCAACAACAACAACAAGAGTTAGGAGGGGGAGGGAGAGAGTTGGGAGGGGAGAGACAGTTGGAGGGGAGGGAGAGAGTTGGGAGGGGAGGGAGAGAGTTGGGAGGTGGGTGAGAGAGTTGGAAGGGCAGTAGGCAGCACAGTCGAAGAGGAGGGTCTTGAGACCGGCCTTGAAGGAGGCGAGGGAGGGAACGAGGCGAAGGGGACTGGGGGATGGAGTTGCAGAGTGTGGGGGACTGACTCACTCACTCACTCACTCACTCACTCACCCCATCCTGGCGTTGACCAGAGCTCCGTGGTCACACAGCAGTTTAACGCTGGAAGCACAGCCGGCCACCGCTGCAAGGCAAAAAACACACCCCACACTGCACTCACCATCACCCAGACCACACAACAATTGGGGTCCAATTGGCTGCCGCACTTTCGCACGTAAAATAAGGCAGTCACTACACTTTACAGTATACTCTGTGAGGCGCATTGAGACTTGAGACTGTATCGCTGTATCAGTGGAGCTCCTGTAGCTCAGTGGGTTAGAACGCAGTGGCCTTACAAGCGTGAGAGACCTGTGTTTCGAATCCAGACGGGTCAGGGCGAAACCTTGGGGAAGTTTCCTTACTACACACACACACACACACGCACACACACACACACACACACACACACACACACACACACACACACACACACACACGCGCCTGATAATAATCCCTCAAAAAAAACATAACAATAAAAATTGACCATTTTCAATCCACGGCTGTTTGTGTGTGTGGGGGACGCTGCCGTGCGCAATCGTCTGCCGCGTTTCGCTCGCCCACAAATATATACAGTCAGTTCACTTTACAGTATATTCTGCGAAGCGCTTTGAGACACGGGCTAGAAGACGTGAAAAGCCGCATATCAAATGCAAGGATGATTCTAATGATTATTACTACCCTAACCCGCGCAGAACACGCCACTGTCAGGCAGAAACACGCACACACCCGGGCAGTGCGCACACGTCTAACTGACCTGCGTCGTGGAGCGGAGTCCGGCCGTACTGATCCACGTTCTCCACCGGACAACTTTGCTGCGCAGAGAGAGAGAGAGAGAGAGAGAGAGAGTTATTTTAACGGAGGAGGAAGAAGGGAACAACAACAACAACATGACACTCGTAATCAGAGCGGCTGAAGGCTCACCCCTAGCCAGGGAAGAGGGAAGCAGAGTGACTGAAGCCTCGCACTCGCCTCACTCACTCACTTCGCGCATGCAAACACACACACCACATACACACGCGCACACACACGCACACAAGCAGCCACTCTGATTACCTGGAGTAACTTCTGCAAACACAGAGACTGTCCGTGACGAGCTGAGAGATGTAACGCACTGCGGCCTGAGCGCAGAGAGAGAGAGAGAGAGAGAGAGAGAGAAAACGCACCGAATTATTAACAAGCCTTGGTTCGATCCTGCCCTGGCCTCCGCACATCGAACAAACACACCATACAAACAACCGCCTTCAGTGAAGATCCACAACGCGTTCGACCGGTCGGGTTGGGACCTCGTTAAGAGTTTAACGAAGAAGAAGAAGAAGAATCATAATCCTGGCATTTGATATCGCGGCTTTTCACGTCTTCTAGACTGTGTCTCAAAGCTCTTCGCAGAATACACTGTAAAGCGGATTGACTGTGTGTATATTTGTGGGTGAAACGCGGCAGCCGATTGCGCACAGCAGCGTCAATATTTATTATTATGGTCTTTTGAGGGGGACGGATTATTATTAGGCGCGTTGTGTGTGTGTGTGTGTGTGTGTGTGTGTGTGTGGTGTGTGTGTGTGTGTGTGTGTGTGTGGTGTGTGTGTGTGTGTGTGTGTGTGGTGTGGTGTGTGTGGTGGTGTGTGTGTGTGTGTGTGTGTGTGTGTGTGTGTGTGTGGTGTGTGGTGTGTGTGTGTGTGTGTGTGTGTGTGTGTGGTGTGTGTGTGTGTGTGTGTGTGTGTGTGGAGTAAGGAAACTTGCCCAAGGTTTCGCTCTGACCTGACGTGCCTGGATTCGAAACACAGGTCTCTCTCACGCCTGCTTGTAAGGGCGAGTGCTCTAACCCACTGAGCTGCACACGTATCAAATGCAAGGTTTATTATTATTATCATTGCGGTGGAGCTCAGCAAGGGAGGAGACGGGGAGGGGGAGAGAGAGAGAGAGAGAGAGAGAGAGAGAGAGAGAGAGAGTGTTACCTGCAGCGTCTATCACGTTTACGTCCACGCCGTGAGACAGCATGGCGTTGATACAGTCCACACTGCCCTTCGCTGCCGCCACATGGAAGCTGGAAGAAAAAATGGGAGCCGAGCATCAGAGAGAGAGAGAGAGAGAGAGAGAGAGACAGAGAAATCAACGACTTCGCCCTCATCAGCCACGCCGTCACACCCTCGAGATCTGAGCCAAGCCACACACAGAGACAGGACGCACGCACGCACGCACGCACGCACGCACGGAGCTGTGTGTTGACGGGGAGCAAGACTTACGCTGACCGACCCTCCACGTCCAGTTTGGAGGGAACGACCCCCCGCTTGGCCAGCACAGCCGACACCTTCTCCACATCCCCCTTCTCCACCGCCTTCATCAGCCGCTCGTCATACTTATTCCAGTCCGGAGCCTGAACAACAACAACAACGACGACGACGACACAATCACACAGGGCGGCCTTTCGCGTCGGGAGGACGTCCCGTTGCTGAACGATAACGATCCGCGCGCCATCGCGTTCCCCGGCTGTGTCCACGAGTACACACGCAGCCGGTTCACTCGACAGGATATTCTGCGAAGCGCTTTGAGACACAGTCCGGAAGACGTGAAAAGCCGCGATATCCAACGCGAGGATTTATTATTATTATTATCATCATCATCATCACCGCTTTCGCTTTTTGAAATAAAACCCGGCGAGGAATAGCACGAGGACAGAGCACTGATGTGTGTGTGTGTGTGTGTGTGTGTGTGTATGTGTGTGTGTATGTGTGTGTGTATGTGTGTGTGTGAGACTCTCTCTCTCTCTCTCGCTCCCATCCACTTTACCAACCTCTCCCAACAGCAGTCTCGAGTTACAAACTGCTTTGCGTGTCAACATCCTGGTAAATGGGACGAGTCTATTTGCGGCTCGGTCTGTATCGATTTCAGCGCAAAACACACACACACACACACACCACACACACACACCACACACACCACACACCACACACACACACACACCCACCCACCACACACACACACCTCTCCCGTGGCCTCGGGAGCCGACAGCAATGACATCCATCAAAACACAACAGTGAACCCGAGCAACAGCCTGGAAACGCACGGCAGGAAACCTGGCGCGTTCAAACAAATATTCCTCAGGCAAATTTCCTTACCCCACACACCACTCTCACAATGATAATAATCCTCTGCGTTTCACATCTTATCGACGTCTCAAAGCGTTTCACAGAATTGACTGTACATATATTCGTGGGAGAGCGAAACGCGGCAGCCGATTGCGCACGGCAGCGTGTCCCCCCCCCCCCCCCCCACACACACAAACAGTCGCGGATTGAAATGACCAATTTTTTTTATTCTTGTTTTTTATTGGAGGGATTATTATTAGGTGTGTGTGTGTCTGTGTGTGTGTGTGTGTATATGTGTGTGTGTGTGTGTGGAGTAAGAAAACTTGGCCAAGGTGCAATTGGCTGCCGCATTTCGCCCACAAATGTACAGTCACTTCACTTTACAGTATAGTCTGTGAAGCGCTTTGCGACGTCGATAAGATGTGGAAAGCGCCGTGTCAAAATGCACGGATTATTATTATTATATTATCAGAGGCGTGCAGACAGACAGACAGACAGACAGACAGACAGACAGACAGACAGACAGACAGACAGACAGACAGACAGACAGACAGACAGACAGACAGACAGACAGACAGACAGAGGCTCACTCTGGGTGTAACCGATCGCGAGGGGGGGAGGGGGGCGGGTAGGGAGGAGTGGTACCTACAGATGGCGTGGAGGTACAGGAGAACCAGCCCTTCATGTTGGCGTTAGGATGGCACAGGCTAGGACAGTGGGTGGGTATGGGGTGGGGGGGGCGAAGTCCGTGCGGCTGTCTCTCTCTCACGGGTCCTTGGCGATGGGAGTGGAGGAGGTGGGTGGGTGGGGGGTGGGGAGGCTGAATCAACGACAACAACAGCTCCTGGGGGCAAGGTTGCCCTGGGTCCCGATGGAGGCCAAACGTCTCACCGGTCGCTCCTCTTCTTCACCGTCTTCTTGCGACTTCATCGCGTCCTCCACCAGCGTTTTTGTTTTCCTTTTCTCGCCTCCCCCCCTCCCAACCCCCACCACCCCCCACAACCCACCACACGTCTCTCCCTACCCCCCTCCCTGCCCCCCCACCACCCCCCCCCCCAACTCCTCCGCTCCCCAATTAAATCAAACCGAATTACGTGGGGAGAAAAACCGTCCGGTTTTGACGAGACTGTCAACGCCAGGGAGGAGGCGAGGTTGGATTCAGACGGAATGTCTTCTCTTGGTCCTGTCCCGTTCCTTCCAGCTCGTGTTCTCTCTTGCTCTCTCTCGCTATCTCTCTATGTCTCACACAACACACACACACATACAAGTCTCTCCTCTTACACAAGAGCAGGTTTCCTGGCTTTGTGAGTGCTGCGGGGCGAGGCATTCCGTACTGACTCACTCACTAACTCACTGACTCGAGGAGCTCCCGCTCACGGGAGTGTAAAGCCTTCCACTCCGCTCACCGTCAACACCCCTCATACACACACCTCCCTCCCTCCCTCCCGCCCTCCAGACAGCCCACCCATCCACCTAGCCACACACACACACCAACCCGTCACCTCCTTCCCAACTGACCTTCCAACCTGACTGCACATTAGTCCGCAAATGGAGGTCCCAGAATACTTGCTCACCCCCCCCCCCCCACCCCCCACCCCCCCGGCATACACAGCCGGTGAGTAATGGGGAGGAATAAAACCATCTCAACAAACCAAACGCACCCCAGTAAACAGTGGGGATATTTTACAGGTTCTGCAAATAGAGAGACAGACGGGCGGACGGACGGATGGACGGACGGACAGACAGACAGACGCTGGTGTCAGGTTTAAGAAGTCTTTGGGTGACCTCTGAGGGCAGCTGGAGAGTGAAGGAGACTGTGTTTACCAGACGTCATTTAATCCCAGATCCCCAACTTCCAACCCCCCCTTCCCCCCAACCACACAAACACACACACCAACCAATGACATCAGTGCTAGCAAAATAACCTCACCACCCCCACTCACCCCCCCCCCCCCCCCCCCCCCCCACACACACACGCACAGCACTGTCCCAATCATCTCCCAGTCTCTCTCCCCCTCTCCCCGTCAACACCAGCCTAAGCTCACAGCCTAAGGAACTCTCTAACCCATCTCAAGGCTGGAGTTCGTTCGAAGCGAGTTTGAAGGGAATACGCGCGTGGCAGCAAAATGTTCCTTCGCATCCAAAACGCCGATGACAACGACGATAATAACAATAATAAAATACGATCCTGGCATTTGATACCGCGGCTTTTCGCACCTTATCGAGGCCTCAAAGCGCTTGCCTGAATATAGACTGTGAAGCGAATTGACTGTGTATATTTGTGGGCGAAACGTGGCAGCCGATTGCGCACAGGCAGCGTCTCCCTCCCCCCACACACACACACACACACACAGCCGTGGACCGAAATGACCAATTTTTAATTGTTGTGTTTTTTTGGGGGGATTATTGTTAAGTGCTGTGTGGTGTGTGTGGTGTCTGTGTGTGCGTGTGTGGTGTGTGTGCGTGTGTGGTGTGTGGTGTGTGTGCGTGTGTGCGTGTGTGCGGTGTGGTGTGGTGCGTGTGTGCGTGTGTGCGGTGTGGGTGTGGTGTGTGTGCGTGTGTGCGTGTGTGCGGTGTGGTGTGTGGAGTAAGGAAACTTGCTCAAGGTTTCCACTTGCCTGGATTTCAACACAAGTCTCACGCTTGTAAGGTGAGTGCTCTCGCCCACTGAGCTACGAGCACACGCACACACACACACACACACACGCACACACACACACACGCATGCACACACACACACGCACGCACACACACACGCACACGCACACGA
>CM068755.1:16578202-16628452 GCA_035084275.1 Hydrolagus colliei | reverse complement strand
TACTTGCAGGAAGCTCGAAAAAATGACGAGAAAATAAACTCCGTTCATGTTGTAACGGGGGCACTGTTTGTTATGGGCCTGGCCGACCGTGACTGAAAACAATTCAACTCCTGCCTCGACACAGTGACTTACACTGCAATAAAATACAGTTACAGCACAATGCATTAACAACGCGTGGGTTTGATAGCGACATCAAACACACCCGCGCCTCCTGTCCTCGTGTTTTGCCCGCAAAAAATAGAGTCAATTTACATTACACTATGAGATGTGTAGAGGATGCGTAAAGGGCTGCGTCCTGTAGCTCAATGGGTTGGAGCGTGAGACCTGTGTTTCGAATCCAGGCAGGTCAGGGCGAAACCTTGGGCAAGTTTCTTTATTCCACACTCACACTCACACACACACATACCTTGGATGGGTTATTATTAGAGCTCAAGGAGATAAAGTCAGGACATATACAAGGACACTGGGAGGGGGGGGACAAACTGGTTATGGTTAAAGGAGTGGGTGGGTGGGTGGGTTGGGAGGGGGTATTGGGTGGGGGGGGAGGGGGTGAGGTGGGTGGGGGGGGGTGAGGTGGGTGGGGGGGGGTTGGGAGGGGGTGAGGTGGGTGGGGGGGGGGGTTGGGAGGGGAGGGGGTGAGGTGGGTGGGGGGGGTGAGGTGGGTGGGTGGGGGGGAAGGGGGTGAGGTGGGTGGTGAGGTGGGTGGGGGTGGAGGGGGTGAGGTGGGTGGGGGGGTGTATTGGGTGGGGGGGAGGTGAGGTGGGTGGGGGGGGAGGGGGGAGGTGTGGGGGGTGAGGTGGGGGAGGGGGTATTGGGTGGGGGGGGAGGGGGTGAGGTGGGGGGGTGGGTATTGGGTGGGGGGGGAGGGGGTGAGGTGGGGGGGGGGGGGGGGTTGTGTGATCCTCAGCTGTTGCTGGTAAAGAGAGTGACAGGGTTGCGGTCACTATATAAAGATCGCTAACATCCGATAGCAGTTATCGTGTTCTCAGCTCCGCAGGGCGGAGGGTGTATCAGTCACAGCCGTCAGATCCATCACAAGTCAACCTGTCAATCCGCTACCTCCCCACCATGTGAAACGCGCTATATCAAATGCAAGGAGTATTAGTATTATTATTATTATTACAGAAGTCCTGTAGCTCAGTGGTCAGAGCGCTGGCCTTACAATAAAAGTGATAATAATAATCCTTGCATTTGATATAACGCTTCTCACGTCTTATCGCCGTCTCAAAGCGCTTCACCTGGTGCGAAATAATGCAAAAGTGAATTGACGGTATGTTTACAAGCGAGAGACCTGGGTTTGAAATCCAGGCAGGTCAGGTCAGGTCAGGGTGAAAGTTTCCTTACTCCACACACACACACACACACACACACACACACACTCCTGATAATAATCACTCAACATTTTTTTTTTTAATTGTCATTGCAACCCATGACTGTTTGTGTGGGAGAGACGCTGCTGTGTGCAATCAGCTGCCGCGTTTCGCCCACAAATATGTGTACAGTCAATTCACTTTACAGTATATTCCGTGAAGTGAGGAAACTTGCCCAAGGTTTCGCCCTGACCTGACCTCCCTGGATTCGAAACACAGATCTCACGCTTGTAAGGCTAGTGAGTGGCTCTAACCACTGAGCTACAGGGGCTCCACGAATGCCCACCATCAGCACTGATTCCCTTCCCCCACAACACACACACACACACAGCTCCCTCCCTTACAGCTATACACACAAAATCCTTAAACTTGCAAAGGATCATTAGGTTTATTTTGCCGTGTGTTTTTCTCGGCTGCCAATTCTCTTCCGCTTGTTCCCCATCTCCCACCGAGTGTTCAGTTCCGTTTGGTAGAGAGCTGCTCCAGTGGGAGGAAATCAAGTCAGGTTTGATTCGCTTTGTGTTAATTTGTGTGCATATCAAGTGTTTTAGAATCTCTCATACTAATACACGCCAGGGGATGGGAGTGGGGGGGTGTGGGGTGGGGTGGGGGAGTGGGGTGGGGGGAAACAGCACTGTGCTCAGTGGAGGGAAGCAGCTGAATAAATCACTGCGGCTGAAATAACAGCAATAAATAATAATCCTTCCATGTGATACAGCGCCCAGCACAAACTCGATGGAACCGTAAAATCAAATGAGTCTTTATCGAGTCTGTTGAGTTTTTACACACACACAAACACACACATAGACACACACACACACACACAAACGCACACACGCACACACACATAAACTTATCCTACTTTTGAGCGGTGGAAAACGCAGGGAAGAAAACACAACAACAACAACAACAAAATTACGCTTGTATAGAGCCTTTCACATCAGGACGACGCCTCAAATGCGAGGATTATTATTTCAGCGCTTTGATACAATGCTTTTCATATCTCATCGACGTCTCAAAGCGCTTTACAGAATATACTGTAAAGTGAATTGACTGTGTATATATTTGTGGGCGAAACGCGGCAGCCGATTGCGCACAGCAGCGTCTCCCCCACAAAGAGCCGTGGGTTGAAATGACCAATTTTTATTATTGTGTGTTTTGGGGGGGGATTATTAGGCGTGTGTGTGTGTGTGTGGAGTAAGGAAACTTGCCCAAGGTTTCGCCCTGACCTGCCTGGAATTGAACCCAGGTCTCTCACGCTTGTAAAGCGAGTGCTCTAACCACTTGAGCTACAGGAACTCCACGAGCTTTGAGGTCCAGCTGAACAAAAACACAGGCGAGAGTTTGGTTTGTACATTTCTCTCAATAACCGCTGAAAACCGGCTTAAAAGATCAGACTAAATTTAGCAATTTGCCTAAATCCCTGACAATCTAAAAAAAAAGGCCACAAAAAGTCAGGGGAAAATCTAGATCCGAGTGGAATTTCTCCGAAACAGTTTCATTGTGAAATCGCTGAGAGAGGGATGTGCTATCAATACAATGCTGAAGAGAGCAGCCTCCTTAATACCAAGTGTATTTAATAACGAGGCATTGGGTGGGGAGGGTGGGGGTTCGGGGGGGAGAAAACAACTAGCATTTCACACACTGTTCTTCCTCTAGGTTTTCATTTGTTATTTTTCTCCCAAAATACCCTGTTTAAAAATACCTCACAGCGTTAGTTAAAGTGGAGTAGTAGTGTGTGTGTGTGTGTGTGTGTGGAGTAAGGAAACTTTTCCAAACTTTTCACCCTGACCTGCCTGGATTGGAACACAGATCTCTCAGCCTCGTGAGAGGCGAGCGCTCGAACCCACTGAGCGACACGAGCTTCAACTCAAGCCTGATCTCACTCGCTCGCTCGCTCAACCATCTACCCACCCACCCATCCATCCCCAGCACATTTTACAAAAGCCTAATCATCTCTGAGAAGGTTGCGTTCTGTCAGAAGCTGTATTTGCTCTACACCTAATTAGCATCGTGGATTAATACACAGTCCCAGCAGAGTGAAGGGAGCGAACACTCATAGTAATGGTAGATACAGGTTATGCCAGTTCCAGGGAGAAATCAGATCTCTGAGCTAATCAGGATAATTTGATTGTACACATTCCTTCTAATTAACTCGACATGTTTGTTTACAATGTTGACTTCATAACAGGGCAAACTACCCTCCCCCCCACCCACCCCGCACTCGCCGAGATAAGGCGCGCGGATTAAGCAGAGAGGATAAATGCAACGCACAACGTGATGGGAGCTCCTGTGGCTCAGTGGTTAGAGTCACTCGCTCGCCTTACAAACATGAGAGACCCGTGTTTCGAAACCAGGCAGGTCAGGGCGAAAACTTGCACAAGTTTCCGTACTCTGCGCACACACACACACACATAATAATCCGCCCCCACAAAAACTATAATAAATTGGTCATTTCAATCCACGGCTGTTTGTGTGGGGGACGCTGCTGTGCGCAATCGGCTGCCGCGTTTCGCCCACAAATATGCAGTCGATTCACTTTGCAGTATATTCTGCGAAGCGCTTTGAGACACAGTCTAGAAGACGTGAAAAGCCGCGATATCCAATGCAAGGATTAGTATTATTATTATTGTATTGCTGTATTGTACTATAATCTTAGATAAGTATTTGGGGAGGACAGGTTTACAGGGCTGTGGGGAGAGAGCGGGCGGTAGCGGGATGGAGTTGGACAGCTCTTTCCAAAGAGCCGGCACGGACGCGATGGGCTGAATGGCCTCGTTTTGCGCTGCATAATTCGATGGTTCGATGAATCTTTCATCGGGAAGATTGGTTTGGATTGTGTGAAGACGGTGATGTCAGGCTGGTGTGGGTTTTGCCGCCCCCTGTCTGCGGTGACTTGACATCGCAAGTCGCAACGCAAATCAACCAAAACCGAGAGACGGCATCTGGTCTGGGAATAATAATAATAATAATAATCATAATCCTGGCATTTGATATCACGGGCTCTTCACGTCTTCTAGACAGTGTCTCAAAGCGCTTCACAGAATGTGAATTGACACTATTATAACTTGTGGGCGAAACGCGACAGCCGATTGCGCACAGTCGTGGATTGAAATGACCAATTTTATTATTGTGTTTTTTATTTCGAGGGATTATTATTAGGCCCATGTGTGTGTGTGTGTGTGTGTGTGGAGTAAGGAAACTTGCCCAAGGTTTCACCCGCCCTGAGCGGCCTGGAAATTGAACCCAGGTCTCTAGCTTGTAAGGCGAGTGCTCTAACCACTGAGCTACAGGACTCCACAGATATCCAGTTGGTTGGGGATGGAGGCTGTGGTGGAGTGTGTTCTCAATATTTTTCAGGGGATTCAAGGCACTAAAAAGTTTACAGCACTCAGCGAGGAGGAGGGAAAGCGCAATGAAGGAGCAGAGAGCTACATACCCGCTGAAGTCATCCGTTCCAGTTCATGCTGTTCCCTGGCTTTGTCTCTGTGTGCCAACTTGTTGGTAATCTATTGCCCTCCATGGGGAGGGTGGGGGCTGACAAACAGAAAGGTTCAGGACTAATTGACTTATCTGTTGAGTCATGCCCTCTATTGATTGATTGATTGATTGGTCGATTGATAAGGCAGTGAGTGAGTGAGTGCGATACCTAGTGTGTGAAAGTCTTTTTGTTTTCTTCCACCTCCTTCACCGAGGCTCTGAGCTACTGGTGGGAGTTTCCCAGAAGAACTGACTACGTATTTTTGTTATATATACAAACAAATTGGGACTCAACCAAACCCAATGTGGCGTCTGACCCCGAGTGAGACCCAGGGACGTTTATTCCCCCCAATTGGAAATCGATCGCAAGATGTCGAGCGCCGCCTCGCTCGCACATTTCCAGCACATGTCCCCTCTGTCATCTCCACACAAATGAGTTACAGTGGAAATGCCACACACGCACAATTTAACAGCAGTAATTGGTATGTTTATAGGCAAATAACATCAGTGCATAACATGAAACTGCTTCGATCTGCGATGTGTTTGACTGCAGAACAGGGGGGAGGGTGTCTGCGACGCTTAAAATAATAACAAGAGATTATCACCGAGAGGGATCTAACTCATCTGCATTCAGATCCTCTCCACCTCGCAATAAATCCATCGAGTTATTTTCACGTGGCTGGAAGCAGAATCAATTCTAAATGTCTTTACCCCCCCCCCCACCACCGAGCTGAAGCTCTACGTGTGCTTTGTAAATTGCTTTTTAATCTATTTCATTTCGTTTAATAGTTTGGGCAACCAGTAAGTGAGGAAAAAAATGCTGAATCATAAGCCATACAATAATAATACCACTACTACTAATAATAATCCTTGCATTTGATACAGCGCTTTTCACGTCTTCTAGACTTGTGTCTCAAAGCGCTTCACGGAATATACCATAAAGTGAATTGACTGTATATATATTTGTGGGCGAAACGCGGCAGCCAATTGCGCACAGCAGCGTCTCCCCCACAAACAGCTGTGGATTAAAATGACCAAATTATTCTAGTTTTTTTTGGACGGATTATTATCAGGCGCCTGTGTGTGTGTGTGTGTGTAGTAAGGAAATTTTCACACGCAAATACACAGTCAATTCACTTTACAGTATATTCCTGTGAAGCGCTTTGAGACGTTTAGAAGACGTGAAAAGCGCTATATCAAATGCAAGGATTGTTTTTAGGCAAGCTGGGGGGGGGTGAGGCGAACAAGACTATGGGATGGAGGTGGAAAGCCCTGACAAGCTGATGGTGGGTCGCCTATCAGGATGGGAGCAGGTCACAGCCGAGGACAGCACTTGTAAATAACTGGTAACCAAACCAGACCGTGTACTTCTCAATTACTGTAATATTTTTTACTCAAATCAGTAAACAAAGAGTGATATTTATACA
Organism: Hydrolagus colliei; assembly: GCA_035084275.1. Classification (NCBI taxonomy): domain Eukaryota; kingdom Metazoa; phylum Chordata; class Chondrichthyes; order Chimaeriformes; family Chimaeridae; genus Hydrolagus; species Hydrolagus colliei. The sequence goes on along the minus strand of CM068755.1, from coordinate 16,622,175 downwards.
TTCGGTCAGAGGAACATGGCACAGGACATCTTGTTAAGAATCAACCCCCAAAAAAACCTGGACTGCCCGCTGACAGCGTTCCTCCTTCAGTGCACAACAACAGATACACACCGAAGGCTTTTTACCAGGGGTCACTTTATACACGTCAGGTTGACCGTGTGTGTGTGTGTGTGTGTGTGTGTGTGGGGGTGTGTGTATGTGTGTGGGGGGGTGTGTGTGTGCCTTTAAAAAAAATGTCAAATATTACAACAAAAAAAGTATCATTCAGCATTATGAAAGTCTACAATACAGTGATAGCAGATGGTTTACATATAGATTTTTTTTTACTGTACAAACCGAGCTCTCTGCTCGAGTGTGAGAGACTGACTGACTGCAAGAGATCGTTAAAAATGCAACTCATGCCAAACCGACCTCCGATTGCCTGGGACGAGGAGGTGTGTGTGCGTGTGAGTGTGTAGGAGCTACAGTCGGGACGGTAGGTTACGTTGATCGTTACACTCCCATCACCAGCGGCCGCCAGGGTGTTTGTATGTACGAGGCGAAGAGCGCCCGGGTAGATATAAAGCCGAGCTTGCTGGTGACAGTCTCCTGATCTTTTACAGACTCCCATTACACTAAAGTTCCCAGGGCAGAGGCTGTCAACGAGACAGATTGGCGGGATCGAGGAGCTGAGGTCAGGTTGAGAGAAAAATAAACCGACTTTATTTTCGATTACTTTACAGACACTAGACCTGGGGGAGGGGAGGGGGGGGGGCTTTGGTTGTGGCTCGGCCTCACATCTCCTCTCCAAACTGGCAATTTCTTTGCAAAAAAAAAGCCTCACTCCCACCCCCTACCCCACCCCGCGAAAAAATATTCCTATTTGCTTTCTGTGGCTCATCAAGGCAGGCTAAAAGCAATATTGGAGAGAAGAGGCTCTCTCTCTCCCTGGTTCCGTAGTCAGCGCTAAGCTGATCACCATAAAAATGCTCACTTGCTTTTCTCCAGAAACAGGATAAAAAGTACAAAAACAACTCTTTGCACAAACACTCGGGAGCTAAGAGGCAAATTGTCGGAGGGTGGGGGGGGGGCGGGTAACCGGGATGTGGGTAGCCAGGATGGGGGGTTGCGTTAAAAAAACAAAAACACAGCCACTCTCCTTCTGAAATTCCTGAGGCGCAGTCTCTGCCACTGACTGGCTTCCCCCGCAAACACTCGCCCATGTCAGTTAGTCGACCCAGATCGTTTCAGCAAAATCTCACAAGCCACTGTTAAACACTTTGCGTCCTCCTTCGCTCCTTGACCCGGATTCGATGCTTACGTTTCCTAAAGTCGTGAGGTCAGGGCCTCAGATATACTCCTTTCTTTCTCGGTCAATCTTTCGTTCTTTATTTATGTGTGTTTGTTTGCCTGTCTGTCTGTCTGTCCGGTAACAAAGAAGGCTTCCACCCAGAGTCTGTAACGTGGGTCGATTGAGGAAGGGGATGGGGGAGGGGATGGGCGGGGGGAGATGGAAGAGGAGTGAGGAGTAAAACACAGACAAACACCACTACAACGGATGTAAAAAATAATCTTGATCGCGTAGCAAAAGCCTTTGCTGGGCACCAGGGCAGAGCAGCGATGTGGTGATTGACCGGATCCTGTACCAGGCTGATGTCCGTGCGTTTATCGGGAGCGTTGATCCCGCGGAGAGCAAGGGAAACGCTTCGGATTCGATCCGCATTTTTCCACCAGCGAAACAAGGTAGAACGACCGTCACGATACTTCAGTCCGCCAACAGTAATTCTCGCTTCGCAAACCAGGCTCCGAATATTCACCAGCTCCAGTCTTCGACGTCGGGTTGTGTGTGTGTGTATGTGCGTGCGTGTGTGCGATACGTTCCGTTTAACTTTCGCTCAAAGTAACCACCCCCTCCTCCCCCGCCCCCTCCGGGGGGATGGGTGGAAAAGAAATTACTCACGCCAAAATTAAACCCAACGAATTGAACGAGAACTGGAGAGGAAGGGGAGGGTCGGGTTCCCGGAGTCAGTCACACAGCTTTCCGGTGATATTCAGGTGGAGCGACTTCATAGTCACTCGGACTGAAGAGAGCCGTGGCGTTCTTCACTAAGTACCTGGAACCCCAAAAGCAAAGGAACTAGAACAGCAGCAACTCTGCACTGTACTTCCCACAAAACACACACACACACACACACAAAGGCTCAATAGGAACCTAGAATTCACTAAAGTTGCCCCAAAAGGCTGTGGACGCTGGCTGGATCAATTAAAATTTGCGAGGCTGAGGTGGATTGATATTTTGTTAGGTCAGGGTATCAAGGGATATGGAGCTAAGGTGGGTAATGAATAATAATCCTTGCATTTGATACATTTTCTACAATCCTTGCATTTTCACGTCTTCTAGACTGTGTGTTAAAGCGCTTAGCAGAATATACTGTAAAGTGAATTGACTGTACGCACATTTGTGGGCGAAACTCGGCAGCCAATTGCGCACAGCAGCATCCCCCACAAACAGTGGTGGATTGAAATGACCGAATTTTTTTTGAGGGATTATTATTAGGCGTCTGTGTGGAGTAAAGAAACTTGCCCACGGATTCGCCCTGACCTGCTTGGATTCGAAACACACGCTTGCAAGGCGAGTGCTCTAACCACTGAGCTACAGGAGCTCACATTATAATTGGGAGTTGAGGTGCAGATCAGCCATGATCTGATAGAGCGGCCGGACAGGCTGGAGGGGATGAATGGCTGAGCGAGAGGGAATCGGAAAAAATTAGACAAAGGTGTTTCAATCAGATGTGTGTTTCCCTTAAGTCATTCAGTCTGGTCATTAGCTCCGCTGCAATCAGCACAGTTTACTGGGGAGTTGTCACAGACAGTCACTTCACTTACTTTAAGAAATCGTGCAGGTAGTTGAGCAGCAATGCCAAGCTCTTCTCGTCCAGCGGTGTGTACGCCAACATGGCTCCGATTCGCACTGCGTCACAGACATTTGCGTTAAGATGATGTACTCACAAGCTTCCCTCTTTCATTATAATAAAAATAATAATAATAATAATCCTTGCAGTTGATATAGTGCTTTTCACGTCTCATCGACGTCTCAAAGCGCTTCACAGAATATATAGTTTAAAGTGAATTGACTGTATATTTGTGGGCGAAACGCGGCAGCCAATTGCGCACAGCAGCGTCCCCGCACAAACAGCTGCAGATTGCAATGACCAATTTATTATTGCTTTGCTTGGGACGGATTATTATCAGGCGTATGTGTGGAGCAAGGAAACTTGCCAAAGGTTTCGCCATGAACTGCCTGGATTCGAACACGGGTCTCTCACGCGTGTAAGGCGAGTGCTCTAACCACTGAGCTGTAGGAGCTCCACAGATTGTTGTTACATCAAGGGTTTCCAGGCATACGGGGCAAAGGGCGGGTAGAGGGGAGTCGAGGGACAGATCGGGCATGTATCTAATAGAATGGTGGAACAGTCTGGAGGTGGCTGAATGGGCCTCCACTAGCGTGATGTCTGAACCACAAGCCATCGGCAAATGGATCGAGCCTGGGCGAGAGGAATCTTACCAAATAGCCGCAGAAGATGAGGCGCTCCGTAAACCTGTGACATGGGAGCGTCTGGATGGTCGGCCAATATCTCAGCGTACTGCGGGCGCTCAAACTTGTACAGCAGCTGTGTCCCTAACATCACGTTGAAGTACTCCTTTATCCCGGCAACCACCTCGTTCACGGCATACTCCCTGCGGACCGCAGGCAGATGTTGAATGGCTCGTAGTGCAACAACCTCGGGGATGTGAAACCAACCCCACCCCCACCCGCACACACGCAGAGCAACAGCAAACTGTTACCGAATCACACCCTTTACTTCCCTTATCAACCTGTCCGCTCCCTCCGCTCTGCTCCACGTCCCTCGCCAGGCCTGCCCCACCATCGGCGATCTCTATGCCCCCACATTCCCTCGCCTCGCTCCTTCCCTTGCCTCCTTCAAGGCAGGCCTCGAGCTCCACCTCTTCAACCATTCTGTTACCCTCCACCCTCCCTGATCTCTCCCCACCAGACGGCCAACACACTTTTGATCTGACAAGACCAGGGTTTCCAGGCGAAGGACAATAAAAAGTGATTTGGGAAAGACAAGAAAAAATGTCAGGGAGATCAGAGTTTGTTGGCCGCAAGGTTCTTCAACGCTGGCAGAAAACATTCCCAGGGCTTGGTCAGAGCATGGGGACAGGTCACAGTCAAGCTCCCTGGCAATCGAACTGATCTCTTTGCCAACTGTTTGAATTTAATATTTAAAACCAATTCAATAACATTTTTGTGGGGGGGGGGGGGGTGGGAGGAAGAGTCCAAGGGTTTTGTAACAATGTACACACAATAACAAAATTACACTTGTATAGCGCTTTTCACATCAGGAGGACGTCCCATGTCGCTGACACAGTCACACACACTCACACACAAATGTTCCCACTGTACAGAATGACTACTTACTTATTGTCTGTGTTCCCTCGTGACTTTTTGTAGTTTGCATAGTCTTCCAAGACTGCGTCGACATTCTTCTTAGCAGGCAAATGAAACAGCTTTGGTTGGGGGGGGAGGGGGGGGGAGGGGGGGAGAAAGGAAGAGATATCCATTAGCTCACCCACTCAAGCGCTACACCCGAGGGCCGCAAGACGCCAAAATTATTAATTCGTTTAAAAAAAGATTTCGAACACATCAATTTATCAAGTTAATATCAAACTTAACCGGCCGTGAAGGGCAGACTCGCTAAATGGTTAGCCAGAAACTGTTCCAATGCTCAAGAGGAGTTTTAATGCCATCGCTGTGGTGCAAGCGGTCGGTTTCACGCTCAACGTCTTAAGTGAATGGATTGAGTCGGACGCAGGTTCTCTCTTGCTTGACCCATCCAAAAGCACTGATGGTCAGGATACGCATCTAAGCGTGGAAATGCTGTGATTGCCTTAGGAATTTTCTCTCTTAAACAAGAGGGATTTCAAACAAAGACAGAGGGAGATATAGAGAAGAGAGAGAAAAAGAGACAGAGAGACAGCTGCGTTCCCGGAGTGCTTTGTATTCACTGATAATGGGAGCAGACGTGAGGAAGGGGCTCCACGGTCTTAGCGGTGTTGCTGCATCGCCAAGCCGAGCCAGGGCGCGTGTGTGCGCGTGCGCACGTGTGTGTGTTGGGGGTGGGGGGTACCACAAGCTAGGTTGAAGCCGCCATTTGAAGAAGGGGAAGGAGGGAGCAACAACAACAACAAAATAACATTCATAGAGCAGCCTTTCATGTCGGAAGGACGTCCCTGAACAGTCAGGTCGGGACCCGAGCGAGGGAGAGTGGCGGGAGAGAGGTGGGAGGGGAGGGAGAGAGTTGCGAGGGCAGCAGAAGGCACGGTCGAAGAGGAGGGTCTTGAAGGAGGCGAGGGTGGGAGCGAGGCAAGGGGCCTGTGGGTTGGAGTTCCAGAGAGTGGGGGCAGAGAGGAAGATGGAGGGATTGAGGGAGTGTTCCAGAGTTTGTGGGAGTAGTGGCTGAAAGCTCGACCGCATATCCACCAACTGGACTCCTGCCCACCCCCACCAACCCCACAGCCCTCTGTTTGGTGACAACCAATTTAGGAGTTGGTAGAAATCTTTATCAAGCACAAGATTCCTGAGCAAAATAGCACAAGTACAAAAAAGTCAAACACTAACTCCCCATGGTAACATCCAACATGTTATGAAAACTAACTTGTTCAAGTAAGGAATCATTTCCTACTTAAGCTGCACTGAGTTCAGATAACGTTAAAAAGCATTTATATATATACTTATTATTTTTAAATCAACTGTTTTCTTTTCCTTTGCTCACTCCTCCCAGTGGGGAGATATTTCAGTGATAGGTTGCGAAAAATGTTCATCACATCCAAGGTTAACTAATCCACATGGGACTCGCTCACGATTTTTCAGCTCAAGGGAATTACTTAAGCATTACAAACATTATTACGAAGCCAAGTGATCAAGAGCTGGAGCTGCCTGCTGGCGGGGGCCAGAATCAAGACAACTGTAGATGTCCGCGGGTCCCTGGCAGAAGTAATTTAAATCCAACTTCAATGATAATAACCAAACCGAGCAAAACGTTCCACTACAATTTCATTAAGATTCTCCTCTGGACCATTTTGCTCCCCCACCTCCCCTCCCCCCATCTTGTGGAAGGCCATTTTCCGCAGCTCAGTACGACTTCCTGTCAGAGTGGAGATGAGATGTCTCCACAACGTGCTTTCCCACAACTTCCTCACTCCCTTCGCCTCGACACCCCCCCCCCCCACTCCTCTCTTCCTACTTTCAGGTCCTTTTTTTCCAACCGCGCTTCCGATCACCTTCTTCCCCCTGCAGGATCCGTTATTGAGAGGCGCTCTGAGACGCCATTCGGCGAGGAGTGAGGGAATTATATAAATCCAAGCTGTTGTTGTTCCCCTCGTCCGTCAAGCGAGGAGGTGCCTATCTCAAACCTCATTCCCCCACAGCGGTTTAACCGTATTATTCACCTAATACATTGCCTCTCCCTGCCCTCCCAGCTCCTTCAGCAAAACGACACACAGCTAGCTTGCTGTCGGGCATCCTCTAACCTGTCAGTAGTGGTGAGAGGGGTTTGTGGAAAGATACCTTTCACCTACATTGAAAGAGGAAAGAGGGGCACGATGGCGCCGGGACCTGGGAGTGAGCCAGGCCGGCAGCGAGGGAGAGAGAGTCAGCCGGCAACGAGCGAGACCGGCAGCGAGTGAGACCAGCTGAGGGAGAAGTGAGACAGGGAAAAGATGCCTCATTACTGACAAAGAATCAATGTGTCTCTTCACCTTCCTCTGTTATTCATCACCACATGGATTGCATCAGCTCATTAAACATTTACTTAATTTGCAACCTGCTTGCAATTGTGGCATCATGCCATCATGCCAACAACTCATTTGATGGCACCCTCCACTGCCTTAGTACAAGGATGAACTAACTTTCATTTTGACCCACAGATACATTGGGCTCCAATTCCTCTGTAAGAAACATTAATTACACACTCGTGTCGTTCACTTACTGATAAGTCAAGTGAAAACGCATTACATATTCATTCAAAAATGGCTCGGGTTCTCATACAAACAAACTTCCTTTCACTTATTGAGGTAAGGTTAGGGCACTCTCTCTCTTATTAGGTCTCGGGTGGCTCGATCTTGGTTAGCTAAACAGCATGACTGTCTCCTGGCTTACTCCTATCTAGAACGTCATTGAATTCAGGACGCAGCAAGTAGGAGCCCAGTTATTGGTTGATCGGCAGATGGCTTTTCTGGAGGGGTAATAATCCCCTCAATCAATCAATAAGATTTGATTTTAAAAAAAGCAATAATAAATTGGGTCATTTCAATCCACGACTGTTTGTGGGGACAATTGGCTGCTGCCTTTCTTCTCACAAAATACAGTCAATTCACTTTACAATACATTCTGTAAAGCGCTTTGAGACGTCTTGAAGACATGAAAAACTGTCCCATCAAAAGTAAGGATTATTAATTTAATTACTATCCTCCCACTAGAGTTCCCTCAGGTAACTGAGATGTTAACTCCAAGGCAGCAGTTGGTATATGCGTAGAAGCTATTGCAACCCATTCATTGGCTAAATTACCGAATCTTCAAGTGCTTCTGTCTTCTATGTTTTTGGGGAAAAGGTCACAATTCGAGGAAGGAGATGGAAGATGGATGAGAGCTGCAAATCTAATCAATGGGGGAAGCATATCACAAGACATGTTAAGATCAAGCATGACTCCTAATCCTGTTTAATAAATCACCAGTGTTATTTGCCTGGCAGTGGAGGACCGAGCACATCCTAAGACTGTGTGATTTTAGACCCGAACTGCAAAAAGAAATTCTCCACAAAGTGTGTAGTCTTCCTGCATATTCATTTATCAAAAAGGAGGAGTTGATGAAAGAAACTAGTGAACCCCAGGCTGATGGCTGGGTCATTGCCTTAAGAGATAGTGTATCAGGAAAGCACGAATAAATGTCAGTGCTCTCTGCCAAGGCCAGGACAATGAATGTAGCTGAACAAATACATGCAACATACACATACACCTGCGCACGTAATAATATATAATAATCCTTGCATTTCATATAGCGCTTTTCACGTCTTCTAGATGTCTCACAGTGCTTCAGTTAATTGCGAATTGACTGTATTTTTTTGTGGGCAGCTAAATGCGCACAGCAGTGTCCCCCACAAACAGCCGTGGATTGAAGTGATCAATTTATTAGTTTTTTTGGAGGGATTATTATTAGGCGTGTGTGTGAAGTAAGGAAACTTGCTCAAGGTTTCGCCCTGACCTGCCTGGCTTCGAACACACTTGTAGACGAGTGCTCTAACCATTGAGCTACAGGAGCTCCACATACCAAATTGATAGGCACATTTCCTGAAAAACAAAATAAAAGCATCTACTATGGTGGTAAATCACAAATGGTGATTTGGGGGGGTGGGTGGGGAAAGAGAGAAGGGAAGGATTGTTTGTACAAATGTTTGTGGCACATTCCTGCGTACAAATCGGCTGAAGGATCCGCCTAGAAATACACAAGTCACCGGACATTATAATAAAGGGTTTTATTAAAAGTTCGATGAGCTGACAAGGTGCTACACTGAATGTGAAAATTCCCACTATTCTTTATGGCAGCAGTCTGTGGCACCACCACAGCTGCTCCGCAGAAACAATATATGTTTCAGAATTTTAACGATGATTAGTATTAATAACTAGCATCAAAATATTTAACGCATTGAGGTATTCAGCGTGCACGATGTACTGAGCGAAATCAAGAGAAACAAAATTGATTTTCCAGTTACTTTTGTCCCCAACAAAAACGTTTGATGTGTTTGGAGAAAAACAAACAAATTTAGAGTCCATTCAATGCACTGAGCCAAATCAAGGATAATGGAAGCAAAATTGATTTATATTGCTTCTAAAGCCTTGAAGGTAAATCTACAAATTGTTAGAAACTTTGATGTTCAAACCCTGGCGCTTTTGATGATGAAAATTAAATCCATATCTGCTGGGCAAAAATTGTTTCCAAATTCAAAATTAAATTTTGCAGGTCACAGAAAGGCTGGGGTGAATGAATTTTTTTTTACCCTCGGCAATTTTGTCGGGAGCGAAAGCTATCGATACATAATACAACAAGTACAAACAATGACACCTTATAAAGCTTGCGGGACAGCAACATATTTCAAGTACCATGCCCTCCGAATAAAATCCTCTTGAGCAGCTCAGAGCAATTACGATTCATAGCAAATCCATAGCATATTTTCTCTCGTCTCCCTGACAAAAATAAGGGGAGGGGGGGGGGGGTAGATATTAATTAAGGTGTACAAACGCGGTGAACCTTCTTTATAGTCAAAGGAAACTCGGCGACATTCTGCAAGAAAGTTGGCACCTCAGTGAGCTGTTACCTGCTTCTGTCGTGTGATCAGATCCCAGTCGTCCACAAGCCACGGTTTGAGCTCCTCTGGAATTTTCACCTTTACTTCTACTCGGTTCATAAAAGTTTCCTCCTGCGGAAGCCAAGAAATGAAACTTGTCACCAAGCCTTCGAATCCCTTCCCAGCTGTCTCTTCAGTCACACAAACAAACCTTTCCCAATGGGACTGCGTGTTTGCAAATTGGTATAAATATTCAGCGTTTGTGTTTGTGAATGGGGGAGGGGGGGGTTAGAAAATAGTGTTCGAAATGAGCATCGGTTTGGACTTCCCGATGCTCCGCAGGTTTCTAAGCTTGTATCAATTTTGAATTTGAGTAAGGAACTCACTTCAGCTGGCAGAGACCGATTTTCATTGTTGGCTAACTATCTGGATAGCGCTTTTCACATCTGATCGATGTCTTGAAGCGCTTCACAGAATGTTCTGCAAAGTGAATCGACTGTATATTTGTAGGTGAAACGCGGCAGCCAATTGTGCAAGCAGCGTCCCCAGAAACAGTCATGGATTGAAATTACCAATTTTTATTATTGTGTTTTTTTGGAGGATTATTAGGCGCGCGTGTATGTGTGTGTGTGGAATAAGGAAACATGCCCAAGGTTTCATCCTGACCTGCCTGGATGAGAACACAGGTCTCACTCTTGTAAGGCGAGTGCTCTAACCACTGAACTACAGGAACTCCACAAATTACAACAAAAGGGAGAGAAAAATAAACAATGAGTTGGATTTATATGGCGCCCTCCATGCCGGACGTTGCTTTAATACTTATTGAGTGAGTATGTTGTAGAGGCTTGCCGGCAGAGTAAATCAGAAAGCTTTTAAACCAACTCTCTTTTTTTATATACTGAAAGATTTACACACTTAGTAAACTATGCCTCCACATTGCACTGTGCAAAGTACATACACTCTCCATAGTGGGATCCACTCTTGCTCGTTTCTTTCTGGGTGGTTGTGGCGTTTCGCTAGTGCTACTTCCATCACCAGTGGCAGGAGCTAGATTATATAGAATTATATAGAGAACAAGTCAAACAACTTGTTCCGTCACAAGCAAAGTAATTGAATGTCACAAACAAATCCTTTAACAACCCCCCTGCTTCGCCCGCACCACTGGTTACGAACCCACCATCTTTCTTTGTAAAAAAAACATACACAAGAGAAAATATGTATTTGTAAAATTTTCAGCGAATGCTAATAATTGGGTTAAAAAAAACTGATTTGATGTGAATGGTAAATTCTCCCCCTTCCCCTCCCTCCCCACCAAAAATATAAATGCGTTCTTCCATCCCTAGTAAAATAAACTCATCGCAAGTGTTTTTAAAAATATATATATATAAACGCTCGCTCATAAATAACATTCACGAAGAATAACGTTGGAGGGCATGTGACTTGCTGATCTCCATACTAAGTAGGAACTGCTTTCTGAAGCCGAGGCAAAAAAGGCATTAGGAAACCAGGGCAGGAAGCCATTTGCGAGTTGGTATGGATATGGCATCCGGTGCACCTGGGGAATTGAGGGCAGGCATGTCGATCAGCTATGACCCCGCGCAGCATGCGTCCCTACATTCCCCCGCATAATAAGAAGCCCACTTCTGTACAGTCATTAGTTTTTTCTGATCATTATTCCAAAAATATCTGAGGCCAAGCTGAAGTGCTGAGCACACTCCACCCCACCACCCGCCGCCTTCACAAAACAACGAGTGACACCCAACGCCCAAAAGATTGACATTTCTACGTGGCTGTCAGTATCTCACATCAGGACAAACTCTCCCTGATCAAGGTTAAACGCATACGTTTATATAGCCAGCCCAACATGATAATCCACTGATTATTAGTTCATTGGGGAATAAAATCGTCTGAAAATACCTCAGCATCATATGGGATCAGAATACTTAATACTAATCTTCCTGGATGCATAGATTTTAGTTTGTTAGCTGGGTGAAGGTGGATTGCCATTAAATACAAGGATATGGACGAGCATGTATCCCCAATCCTTCACATACTCAGTGCAATGGTTAACTGCTAAATAGAGATACCATCTTCTCCATTGGGATGTCGTGGCCACAAGTCACTCACTCACACTCTCAGACACACTCACTCTCTCAACATTGACAGAAGCCTCACCTACGTTAACTGTAAATAAATCTCTCCCCCCCCCCCAGCGCTTGAGGAAACCTACATTTAAAGCAAGCTTACCTTTCTGTTTATTCTTTTTTGTTTTTCTGCCAAAAAAGGAAGGAAAAAAACAATCTGTAAGAATGCAATCGATATTGCAAATAAGTCTTAACGGGAACGATCACCCAATTTAAATACAGCCGCCATGTTTATTGCAACATTTTCAGAACAAGCATTGGATGACTGCAAGCAAGTTCTGACTACAAATACAGTCACCACACCTGACAGTGAATACTGCAAAGCACTGTACAGAAAGTGCAAGGATTATTATTAATTATTATTTTAATAAATTCGGGATTGAAATGTATTGGGATCCCGGTAGAAAACATGTACCACATACACTGCTTATTCCCTCACTTTTGGAAGAAAGAATCTGGGATTCGTTCCTCTATTACACCACATCCCTAGAGGGACGCCGCAGTCAGCGAAAAATGTTCCCCAATTTAACCATTCCCAATTAACCAAACTGCGTGAGTCTATTTCAGAGACAGAGCAAACATTCCCATGAAACAGTATCCTCCATGGAAGGCATGTCCAGATTTATTCACTGTTGACAATACCTATAGGATACAAGCTTAGTGACATTTGGCTTTTTTTTGAAGGCTTGCCCCCTTATTGCAACTTTTCACAGCGAGGAGGATGAGTCCCACCCTGCTGCTTTTACCCAGACTGATTAACCCGGCCGAGTCGCTCAATGTACCTCTGTGCAGCCATGCTTGACCCACAAGCAAAGTCACGCTGAACTATCAAAGGGCTTGTTGCCATTTCGCCATCTTGAACTGATCTCTCCCCCATCTCGTTTAATCCTGATTCCATCGTGGAATGCTCTTAAACCGTCTCTGTAAACATCTCGCTCGCAGAAGAAATAGTAGCTCTGTAAACCCCAGCAACTCAAACAGATGCACAGCTCACCATACCCTCTCCAAACAAACACATGTCTTTTAAGGACAAAATCTACCATGATATTGCTGCTCCTTTCCTCACCCATTAAAGTGTACTTATTGCAGTTATTTAGATTGTACACTGAGAATTCACTGAAACTCCCTTTCGCAGGACTGCAGTCAGCACAGGCATCATATAACTAAACAGCCTGACAATGGGATTATTAATATCCAAACTTTATCTTCACTAACCGGTTTATCAACACCCACCCCTTCAACTCAGTCTAATCTCAGTCCTGACAGCAACCCTCGGGGGGGGGATCAAGGCTGGTCTGATGCCAATAAGGCAGCAGGGAATCCAAACGGTAACTGCCAGAAGCCTCCGTTCTCAATTCAGATCAGTGCCTTGGTTTTGAAAGCCTGAAACTCAAGAGGACGTCTTCGGGAAACTGTTTCCCTTAAGATGCAATTAGGAGTTTGCGGCTCCCTTGTCTGGTCACACAGAAATTTTTACGTCTTCTAGGGGTTATGTCCACAACCACTTTGTCAGAACTGAACTGAACTGTAAAGTGAATTGACTGTATACATCTGTGGGCGAAACTCAGCAGCCGATTGCGCAAAGCAGCGTCCCCCACACAAACAGTCGTGGATTGAAATTATTAGTGTGTTTTTCGGGAGGGATTATTGTTCGGTGTGTGGAGTAAATGATCTGTACATCTGTACACATTCGAGTGTCAGGTGAGAATTGGTTCAGGCTGGGAATACGCTGCCACTGCTTGCACTTCCTGCCTGGAGCTCACACATGAGGTCCGGTATGGATATCGGATTCAAGTGGTTTGAACAGAGAACAAGCCCTTGGAATTCATGAACAGAAGACACATGTTTTGGGAGGCTTAAGAGAACAGCTTAATGCTGCTTGCTCCTAGGGAAGCTCTCTAAATAATAATATAATTATAATAATAATCCTTGGATTTGATAAAGCGCTTTTCATATCATATCGATGTCTCAAATCGCTTCACAGAATAGACTGGAAAGTGAATTGACTGTATATTTGTGGGCGTAAATATATTCCGAACACTAGTTCTAAATACATTATCACAAATATCCTCTTTCTTCCACACGTTTCAGTTGGTGGTCAGTGAACTGCAGGAAGATAAAACTACATAACAGGGATAATAGGCCTTTGTGAACACACCCTATGCTTGGCTCCCTTGCCAACCAGATAGCTGAAGTAGATAGTTTCTCTTCCCTCCAAATCCTCCAACAAGACTGAGGCGAAGGTTTGGGCAGTTAATATTATGGTAATCTTTGCATTTGAAACATTCAAAGCTCTTTGCAGGATTTTACTGTAAAGTTCGGTGACTATTTTCAGGCAAATGGAGAAGCGAATTTGGTTACATCAACGCCCTAAAATTCGCCTAATGACATAAATCCTCGGCAGATTATTGCACTTACATTTCAACATTCTTCTGTTGCATGTTGGTAGCCTTCTTGGCTGGTGCAGCACCTCTCATCTTCCCCTCTGCCCATTGCTCTCTAACAAGACAAGAGAATTTGCCAACAAAAAAGGTACCGTTAATCAAACAGATAAGTGACTGTATGCAATATCACAGTAACCCTCTCAAATAATTATAACAATCCTTACACTTGAAATACAGTAGCGCCTTATTACGTCATCCAGACGTCTCAAAGCGCTTCACAGAATATACTGTAAAGTGAAATTACTGTATTTATTCTGGGCGAAACACGGCAGCCAATTGCGCACAGCATTGTCCCACAAACAGTCGTGGATTGAGTGGACCAAAATTATTAATTTCATTATTTTTTTGAAGGGATTATTACCCCTGGAAAGCGATCCGCCAATCAACTAACAACCGGGTTCCGACTTACTGCTAGATAAATAGAGGCATGTGGAGTAAGGAAACTTGCCTAAGGTTTCGCCCTGCCCTGGAATCGAACCCGGGTCCTCTCGCTTGCGAAGCGAGTGCGCTAACCACTACGCTACAGGACTCCACGCTAAGTGAATGGCTGCAAGAGCGGGGGGGGAAGTGGAGGGAAAGAGAAATCAATTTCAAATCATTTAGCAACTTTACAACTCTTCCCAATTGCCAATTCTGCAAGTTCCACCAGAGAGCATGGTACAGTAGCTTCTGGCTGGATAAATCCATGGCTCATCACCAGGGATTTAAAGCAACAACAACTAGCGTTTATATAGCGGCCCCACATGCAGGGTAGCATCCCAGAGCGCCTCGCAGTGGCGGAGGACGAGGCGGAACTAGGGAGGGGGGAGGTGACTGTAGAGGCACGATTGACGGGGAAAGTTCTTCAGGCGAGATCTGAAGATGGGGACGGAACAGGCAAGGCGGAGGGATAGAGGAAGTGTGTTCCAGGGTTTTGGGCAAAGTGGCTGACTAACCTACTAACCCCTGGACAGTGGCAACGTGGACTTTTGCATCTGTCCCAAGGAAAGAAGGCCAGACATTCGTTGGCTTATATTTTGAAGCAGGACAACGGGGCACGCAAGACTGAATATGCGGGTCCCAATATTCTGGACATCCTGAAGCCACAATGCAGAGGCAGAAGGATGTCACCGTTTATGAGAAGCATTAGCAGTCCAGGCAGTATTTATACATCAGGTTAGATTTAACTGTGCCCTGAGTAGCAGAATGTTATTAACTCCCGAGACTTTACAAGTAGTTTCTAATGGGACCACGACTGCAGTAATTAAACTCTTAGACCCATTTATTTAAGATAATTACTTTTTTTTTCAATGCAGGAGAACTCCGTCTGTGCAAATAGCAGTAACTAGCTGGCAAATATTTCAGACAGATTCAGGATCTGTGAAGAGTTGTTATTTTGCTCTCCAGCCTCCCGTCGCTCTGACAAGATTCGCAAATCACAAATAACACTTTCCATCCCTCTGCACACATCGCAAATTAAGGACTCGGTTGTCAAACGGCTGAGCTGAGTGGTTCAAAAGCACAGAGCGCACTAATCCAGCCTTATTGAAAACAAGACAGGAAGAGTCTGCATTCTATTACTGTGGCATAGAAGACATCAGACACCAAAATGTCCTCTCGACTTCACAACGATCATCGAGGGCTCTCGTAAAAGCCCAGTGAGTTTGGTTTAAAAACGAGAGCCACCTCCTTGATGCAGAGCAAACACACTCGCTTTGCAAAGGCACGTAGTGCAGCTAAATAACAGCTTGTAACATCAAGGTGAATTTCTCTAAGATAGCTTGGATCAATACAACAGGCACGTGCCTGGGAGCCAAGCACCAACAATCCTGTCTAATAGCTCAGGAATGTACATTTCAGCCGAGCAGTGATATCAGAATCATTTTCTCTACTGCCTCTGCTCACTGGCAGGAAACAATCCTGTTGCTAAAACATGCCTATAGTCGAGATCAGAGTTCAGATATTCATAAGAGGCTTATTGCTTTGGGCAACTGGGATGTGTGATATAGTTTGGGCTATCATGTGGAAATGTGACAACCCCACAAACTGAACGAAAATTTATCTTCAATGCTCATGAATAAAAAGAGGCAGTGGCCTGAAGACACTGCAATATACATCACGGTGCTTCCTTGCAGCTTAACCGCTAACCATTGCCACAAAAATACATAAGGATAGAAGGGACCAGAAAAGGCAGATGAAAGTCAAATGCAGTTTGCCATTGTTTGTGTTGTATAGAGATGATATCAGTAGATATCAGTATATATTCTATTAGCAAAGAGCACCACTGTATACCCTGTTACGTCTACGTAACGTACCTCCATTGGCTCTGATATTATACTCTCACTTCCATCAACTAACTAAGTTTTGTATGCCACCTCAACATTGCCTGATTGATCCTGGGAAGACAAGACACTCAACAGGTCTGATTGCTAACCATTTCAGTCCTATGTCTGATTGTAAAGTCACAGCATCTCTCGTGCACAGTGTAACCGTTACAAAAAATACTTGGGAAGTGGGAGGAGAGGAAGAAGAACAAAGCGCACGAGTTCATGACTATATTTTCCTGACGATTTAAAGTCATGTAAAATTTTAAATCGCCAGGGTAACACAATCTAAACCGAGTGCCCATGTCAGCCAGTCCAACGCCAGGGTCTAATTTGCGATATTTGCAACAACAATAAAAAGTAGGAATGTGTGAGTAACTAATCTCCCCGGACACGCAAATCTGAAGCTTATACTCACTGATTAGCCTTTTGTAGTTCCTTCTGCTTTTGCAGGTTGGTGTCCACATACTTCAGCACCCTGCTCTCTGGAACCCATTCATCCCAGCTAAAGATCAAGAGAGAAAACAAAACACACACAAAAAGGCATCACCAATTGCAAAATGGGTTTTCTTAATACTAAGCACCCCTTCTCCCACACCCCACCCCCCCACCCAACACACCTTGATATTTGACTAAGTATTTATTGTGCAATAAATGATTCAGAGCGCCTGGGGTTGGCGCCTTGGGTTGTCCCGCCCCGATGTGAAAGGCACTCTACAAATGTAATTTTGCTGTTGTTGTTTCGCATCGTCTCACCTTCAATATTAAACTCTAGAATTGTATCAATTTTTGTATTGGGCTGAGAAAAAACACATCATAGTAAATAACATCGCTTCAAAACCCTCACCCTCGCAACTTCATTTCAGAGTTCACTCCTAGGGGGTGAGGGAGAGAAGTTCAGTGGGATTTCCGTGGGGCTGGGAGCAGGAATTTTCCAAACTCAACTCCTGTCAACCCTACAAGCCAAAAATCTAACGGGCAGCAAGATACACTGCTGGAAACTTGTTAGATCGTCCCCTCAAAGGCATGTTATTTGGTTTTAGCTGGTTAAGCTGCAGTAACTACCTATCACACACTATATGGTCCCCAAGGCTTGGTTCTTGCCAACCTGTCCCCAATATTTTCCGGGATTGGGTTAAGGAGGTGTGTGTGCGCATTACATTACAACCTTGACACAGAGGAATTTTCATATATAGATGGTAAACCTATACGGAACTCGTGTGTCCGGACACTAGTTCGCCAATCAAATGTATATTTTCAGAGCAAGGGAGAACACACATACAACTGCGAGGCCTAAGTCTTTACAGTACCTGCAATCTTGAATACACATTTAAACTGAATAAATGGGAATGGAAAACATTTATTGTGTACGCAACACAGTATTTCCATTTGTAGTTGCGGACTATGGATCAAAAAAATTCTTCCTGACATACAAAACTTCTTCTTGGAATATAAAATGTTCAAAGAATATTACAGGTTATTTTTGCTCACTCTCTTGCTTACACTTGTATAGCGCCTTTCACATCAGGAGGACGTCCCAAGGCGCTGGAAAGCACAAAACAATCTTGAATCATTTTACCTCGAATATATCTTCCCAGGACTCAAGTCACGTCTGCATCTACAAGTCCTATTATTGACAAAGAAAGGGCTGGTCCCAACAAAATGTTGCTACCCAGTCTGGTTTTAAGGCAATGTCAAACCTTTAATCCCGCCTCTCTCCTCACAAAACACACATCGAGTAAATAATCTCTCTCATTTGTGTTAGTCGAGCGATTTGTTACCACATTCATCCTGTATATTTTGTACTTACTTCTTATTCCAGCCGCTATAATGTATGAAGTATTTCACTTGTTTGTCCTTTACGGCAACCCTTACACACTACAAAGTAGGAAAGATAAAAGGGGGAAAAAAAATCAAAACCTTATTATAAAATTAATCACCAGTAAAATCCACAGCTGGAAAGATTACGTCCAATGTTTTACAACTCACTCTCCAAACAACACTCGATACCATCCTTAGATCGAAACGCTGAACAGAAAATAGTTTTATTGAATGAAAATCAATAAGGTTGCAGCGACTGACATCAACAGTCAATATATTATACAGAGCAACTGACAGATGCTGTGAGCATCAGGAAAAGGAAAGGGTCTGCACAGCATTCCATGCTCGGAATAAATTCCAAGTTAACAATTCATAAATCCCAGACTTTAGACTAGAAAGTACATGAGTTAAGGGAGTCAATCTCAGCATTTGGTCCAAGTTTACCACTGGAGCTCTAAACAGAACAACCGTTGCCCTCACCGACAGCCTACACTTCTTAGGCTGCCTCAGCATGTCAAGGTAACCAGAATCAATAAGAGGATGCCTTTCTAAACACTGACGTTTAGTTTTCAAACAGCAAGACTAAACCCACATAAAAGGTACAGTTGGACAAAATAGACTGAACAGATGGTCTCATTGTACTGAGAGTTTTCACATTGGCAGGCACCTCAGCACTTGTACTGAGCATTGCCTTCCATGAATGCAGTACCTAAAGGCTTTAGAATCATCCTGAACACACAGTTCACGTCACTGGATCACAGTTAATGAGTACCAATGGGAAATCTTGAAACGGTTTTCTGTCAGAACTTGGTAATAGAAATCAAACGATATTCTAAACAGTAAACGATCAAAGGGAAAATGGGCCAGCGGACATACCTTTGCTTCGTAAAGTAATGGCCCATGAAAACACAAGACACGTTCACCTGAAAAACAAACAGTGAAGAAAGGGTTAGTGGGTCATGGTCAAGTGGACTATAGCAGCATCCAGACACTGAAGTCTTCAAAATGCAAGACATGTTTTTTTCCAGTTAAGACAAAATTCACAATACTGTTACTTGATGAGAGCACTTGTATTCTGAAATGCATTAACTCTCTCTGGAATGAATTACTGTAAAGTACATTGATTAACGAAGTGCGGCATCTTAGATGATAACAGAGCAAATGGAGGTGGCACTTCAGCAATGCAACTGGTTCTGCCATATCAGATTATCTCGGCTCTTTTAATCCCATTGCTCCACATTTTCTCCATATACCTTACTAATCTTAGCTCTTAAGTATTTATCTTAACTTTTTTTTAAACGTCCCAATTAATTCTGCATCTTATAACCTTATGCAGGCTACATTCACCATATTCTACTGCCCCTGAACTAAATGAGATGCATGACCAGGCTCTTTGGCTTCAAGAATGAGTAATGTTCACGGGTTTAGCTAAGGGAGAAACATTGATTGGGGTTTTGATGTGGAAGAAACATCAGCAAACCACTGGGAGAACTCTCCAGTACATACATGTGCATTCTTCAAGGCTCGATGAACAAACCTCTGACAGGTGACTGCCATTAATACCAATCGCTCTGTGACCCACCAGTGTGAAAGAGTAGAAGACTTTCTCTCCCAGCAAACTGGTCATTCACTTCATGGTTTTGTGGGACTTTTGCTGTGTGAAAATGAACTGGCATGTTCACCTACACAATATAGTCAACACACTTTACAGTAATTCCTGTGACAAGCTTTGCGATGTCTCAGCAACAACAACTTGTACTATACAACACCCTCCATGCAGGGTAGCGTCTCAGAATAATGGCGAAGCCTGACTCCAAGCAGGCGATGGGGGGGAGGGGGGCAAGGGAGCATGGTTGGACAGGAAGGTTTTTAAGCAGGACGTGAAAGAGGGGAGGGGAGTGGGATTGAGGGAGAGTATTCCAGAGTTTCAGGATGTAGCAGGCTGGAAGCGTGAACGCTAATGGTGGGGCGGAGAATGCGAGACGCGCAGGAGGCCAGTCAGGGACCGGATGTCGGGGGAGGAAGGACAACTGGGTTTCGAACTGGAGGCCTAGATTGCGCACTGCTTCAGTGAGTGTGATGGGAGAGCCCAGGCGAGTTGAGGAGTTAAGATTTGCAGGAGTGAAGACGTTGACGGGGGCCAAGGAGTCTGGCTTCCGTCTTGTCCGCATTCAGCTGCAGGAAGTTTACAATCATCTTATGTGTGTGTGTGTGACTGTATGTGTTTGTGTGTGTATATGTATTTATGTATGTGTGTATGTATACATCTATGTATGTACAGTATATGTATATGTGTGCATGTACAGTATATGTAGGTGTGTGTACAGTGTATGTATGTGTTTGTGTGTACAGTATATGTGTGTGTATGTATGTGTGTGTAGTGTATGTGAGTGTGCGTACAGTGTATGTGTGTGTGTATGTATGTATCTGTGTGTACGGTGTATGTATGTGTACAGTGTATGTGTATACAGTGTGTACAGTGTATGTATGTATGTATGTGTAGTGTATATGTATGTATGTGCGTATGTGTGTACAGTGTATGTGTGTGTGTACAGCGTATGTATGTGTGTGTACAGCGTATGTATGTAGTGTATGTATGTGTGTGTGTGCAGTGTATGTGTGTGTGTGTGTGTAGTGTATGTATGTGTGTGTGTACAGTGTATGTATGTGTGTGTGTGTAGTGTATGTGCAGTGTATGTATCTATGTATGTGTGTGTACAGTGTATGTATCTATGTATGTGTGTGTGTACAGTGTATGTATCTATGTATGTGTGTGTGTACAGTGTATGTATGTATGTGTGTGTGTACAGTGTATGTATGTGCGTGTGTAGTGTATGTGTGTGTGTGTACAGTGTATGTATGTATGTGTGTGTGTGTACAGTGTATGTATGTGTGTGTGTGTAGTGTATGTATGTGTATGTGTGTGTACAGTGTATGTATGTGCGTGTGTAGTGTATGTGTGTGTACAGTGTATGTATGTGTGTGTAGTGTATGTATGTGTATGTGTGTGTGTACAGTGTATGTATGTGTGTGTGTACAGTGTATGTATGTGTGTGTGTACAGTGTATGTGTGTGTGTACAGTGTATGTATGTGTGTGTGTACAGTGTATGTGTGTGTGTACAGTGTATGTGTGTGTGTAGTGTGTGTGTGTGTGTGTGTAGTGTATGTATGTGTATGTACAGTGTATGTATCTATGTATGTGTGTGTACAGTGTATGTATCTATGTATGTGTGTGAGACAGGTCAGCCCAGTGTCTGTCTCAAGTCTCCAACCTGAAGGTGCTGAGAGCAGGCGGGGAGCGGCGCATGCGCGGTGTCCTGGGAGCGGGTGTGTGTGTGTGTGTGTGTGTGTGTGTGGGGGGGGGGGGGGGGGAGAGAGGCGCCGCTCGCTCTCACCTTCCTGAAATTTAGGCCTAGGGTCCAGTTTCGGAGCCATCAAGTCAAACCGTGCTCTTCGCTCTAAACGCGGCTTCCTATCCACCCCACCGCCGCCCGGACCATAATCGCGGTGCCGCCAGGTGACTGAGAGAGCCAGACAGACAGACAGAGAGAGAGACAGACAGAGAGACAGACAGACACCGCGAGTCAGTCAGTCAGTGAGTGAGTGAGTGAGAGAGAGAGAGAGTAGAGAGTGAACGGCTGCCAAACCGCCACCTCCTCCTCCTCCTCCTCCCGCCACCACCGGCTGACGTCACGGCGCAACGTGCCGCGCGCGCTGACGCCACGGCCCGAAACGTGCCTTGCGTCCCCTTCCCTTTCCCCCCCCCACTTAACCACCCGCGCACTACGCATGCTCCGTCCACCCACTGCATCCTGGGAGTTGTAGTTCCCACTATCCCAAGCTCTGGGAGCAATACAGTACATATTGTAATAATATAGTATTAATATAGTATTAATATAGTATTATTACCAGTAATAATAATAAGCCTTGCATTTGATATAGCAGCTGTTCACGTCTTCTAGACGTCTCAAAGCGCTTCACAGAATATACTGTCAAATGAATCGACTGTATATATTTGTGGGCGAAATGCGGCAGCCAATTGCGCACAGCAGCGTCCCCCACAAACGGTCGCGGATTGAAGTGAGCAATTTATTATTTTTATATTATTATTAGGCGTGTGTGTGTAGTAAGGAATCTTGCCCAAGGTTCCACTCTGACCGGCCTGGGAATCAAACCCAGGTCTCGCGCTGGTAAGGCGATCGGTCTAACCACTGAGCTACGGGACTCCACCTGAATGTGTTGGGTGGGTGGGGTGTGGATAGATGTGGGGGGGAAAGTGGGGGGTATTATGATAATAACAAGTATATTTGCGTGTAATGCTGAAGCGCCTCAGAGAGCTTCACCTTTATTTGCTGTCAAGTGCAGTCACTGTGTATTCAACAACGACAACTTGCATTTATATAGCGGCCTTCGCACAGGGTAGCATCTCAGAACGCATTCATAAACCAAGACAAGGTTGAATATTGTGACATATGATATACAGTAAAAATAAGGTAATTCTCACAACTGAACTTGCTTCTTCATTCTTCTTTGTGTATTTCAGAGCAGGTTCTTGCAAGCTTGACAACCGAAACACCGGTTGCATTGTAACTCATTGCTGTGACTACAAATCAATGTTCTGAGTGATTCATACTGTGTTATTAAACATTATATTGTATTAACCAAATAAACTATTTCAAGTGCTCTGATCTACTCTTCTTCTGCAATGTGAGAAATAGCATGAAAGTAATAAGCTTTAATTGGCTAAATTTAAATGCAATAAATATATAATTTTTATATTTATTTAAATGCAATAAATATAGATACTATATATTTATTGCATCATCTGGATTTTGCATTTAATTGTAAGACTCACTTATATAGTTATTAAGCCCAACTTTATATTCAAGAGAGAAATGATGTGGAGAATATAGCAGTGAATACTCAGTAAACTGAAATCAAATTGAGGGCTTCATATAATTCATATGTAGAAAAAATGACTAAATTAAAGTTTGGAATCCAATTGTTGGGAGCTATTTTTAAAGGACTTCACAGTATTAACAACTGAACTTAAGGATGGAAAGCACATCTTATTGTAGTTGTAGGGTTACTGGTTATTCATGGTTTGAGCTACTGTTTATTGGGATTGGATTATTGAAGAAGTGGGGGGGGGGGGGGGGGGGGGTAGATTCCAAACTAGAGAAACACTATTTCAGTGAGCGAATAGTAAACATATGGACCAGGTTCACTCGGGAGACGGTGGAAAACAAAAGTGTTGATTATTTCAAAAGCAAATGAGCTAGATTTCTGCCTGGAAATAATATCTCGGAGTGTACAGTTTGGGACATATGCCCATTAGATAATAATAATAATAATTGTTGCATATTGATAGACTGTAGCATTTTTCACATCTTATCGACGTCTCAAAGTGCCTCAAAGAATATACTGTAAAATGAATTTGACTGGATATTTGTGGGTGAAATGTGGCAGCCAATTGCGCACAGCAGTGTCCCCCACAAACAATTGTGGATTGAAATTACCAATTTTTATTATTGTGTTTTGTTTTACCAGATTGTTATTAGGCGTGTTTGTGGAATAAGGAAACTTGCCCAAGGTTTTGTCTTGTTCTGCCTGGATTCGAACACAGGTCTCGCGCTTATAAGGTGAGCGCTCTAACCACGGAATCCAAGGATGGTGGAAGTCAAACTGGATGGACCTTGGTCTTCTTCCATCTCACAATTCTTATGTTCTTACTAGGTTAGGGTTGTTGAGAGATCTCTCCCAATTTAAGAAGTAGAAAGAATGTTAGGCTCCCCTCAGGATGTCTCTAGAGTGCCTGGCAATAGACATACTAGATTTTATTCTGAATCCACCGCTTCTATTCTAGTTAAATTTGTATGTGGTGAATAAAATAACCCCTTGACAAACGAGGCACATTTCATGGTGACATCAAATGTTAATGTGCTGAGTAACACAGAAAAGCATATTAACTATGGATTAAATCACCATCGAATATTAATTTGTCATTTATCACACTCAACTCAAAGATACACTTCTATCTTACTTTAGTATTTTTGAGACGTGCGTGATGGCGTAGGGGAACTTGCTTTTCATGAGCTTATTTTTGTATCTTTATTGATAAAAAAAAGTAAGTAATTTTGAGTGAAACGTAACATCAGTAGTAACGAACAAAGCTTCCCGACAGACCAATTCATTTTGAAATGACTAGAGTTGCACAGATTTAACAGGATAAGCCATCGTCTTTATCTCTCGTTCATTTATTCACTGCTTTGTCCAAATGATATTATCATCAAATTGAGTCCTCTATATATACCACACACATACGCACACACACTGGCGTAATGTTACGCAGTTGAAAACATTCGTTGGGGGAGGCGCAAGAGGGCAAATGCTTTCAATAGCCCCAAATCCTATAAAAACATTACGACGACGACAACAACAACATGCACTTATATCGCACCCTCCGCACAGGGCAGCGTCTCAGAGTGCTTAACAGTGGTGGAGCCTGACTCGGGGGGTTTGGAAATGAGAGATACTGTAGGTGTCATTCACAAATCCAACATGGACAAGTTCCAATCTCAGCCTCCAGGCCCCGAGAGTGATGTGTTAGTGTGTATTAATAATAATAAAAAAAAAAAAAATAATCCTTACATTTGACTGTACATTTATGGGATGAAAAATATATGCGAGGTGGGGATCTGGGCTCACATTCCCCTTCTTCATTCTCTGTGTATATATCTGTGAAACTTGGTTGGTGTGAGATTTGATGGGGATGTGGGGGGGGGAGGGTGAGATTGGGAAATTGTTGGGCAAAGCCATGGGACCTCTCTAGAGTCTACACTGTTAGTTATTCCCACCGCCAGGCGGCGATCAGGAGCAGAACTTTCCACTTGCACTGATTTGTATCACGTCTCTTTGCTGAACTGGAAATCTGAGAGAGAGACAGAGAGAGAGAGAGACAGAGAGAAATGCACAACTATTCACTCAATTCAATCCAGCAACAGAAACAAAAACGGCTTCTTCCTCGACAGGTTAATAAGCTATTTTGTTTGAGATTGGTGCAGTCGCTTTTGATTGACAAAGAAACGAAAGTGGTTCGAATCAGAATTCTACCTTGCAGAGTAATCACTCACTCTCGTCTCATACACTGTCCCGTGGTGCCCAAAAGTGGAGGCTGAAAATGTAGTAAATAAGATTGCCCCCCCCCCCCCCTCAAAAAAAAAAAAAATCTCCTACAAACTTTGATCTGTGAAGACTGGGGATGGGAGGAGAAAAGAAACAAAAGACAACTCATTTTGGGGTTGTTTTTTTTCCAGTGAATTGCTTTATTCGAATAATGTTACAGACTTTCTATATATATATATATATATTAAAGCAATTAATGAATCTGGAATAATAATAATGATCATAATGATTATTAAATCAAATGGAGTAACGTTTCAGTGGATTATAAGGTTACAATTCATGACATATTCCATAGATTCTAGGCACCAATCTCTCCTTGCTCCCCACCCTCCTCAACCCCCACCCAACCCTCAAACCCTCTCAGGATTTACTTATTCCTGAAATATACACAATAAATAAAAAATAGTGTACAAGCAATAGCTGGTTAGATTTAGATGCACGGGACTAGTACAGATTTCTGCCACAGGTTAGAGGAGGAGATGCGACAATTGTGAAATACTGTACTGTATCCCATTCCCCTGTGTCTTTCAGCGGTTAATTAAAATAATATTTCTCTCTCTTTCTCTCCCCACCACCCACCCACCCACCCACACACACGATGTCTAACCTTAGTAATTCAAGCAGTCCAGAACTACCCATCTTCTCTCCAATTTGAAAGGGGGGGGTGGGGGAAATCTAGAATACTCTTAAATACACACACACACACACACACATTAACCTGGCACAGAGAGAGAAAAAATAGAGAGATGAATTAATCAATTCATTCAATCTGATCTGAAATTAACAAGTGCAGTCCTGGAGAAATTTGGGGGAGAGGGAGGGAGGGAGAGAGGGAGAGAGAAGGTTTGGCGCTAGATCGAAACCCAATCTCATATATGTTTGGATATATATATCTATATTTTAAATGCCTTATTTTACCCCTGGGTTAATTGCTATTATATTCAATCCCCTCCCTCCATCCCCCCCCCTCCCTCCCCCCCCTTCCTCACCCACCCACCTCACCTGTGATATGAGAGATAACAGCGAAGGGACTGAGATAAAACAGCACACACAGTGAGTGAGTGAGTGAGAGTGAATGATTGAGTCTCTCTTTTGTCCATTGATCCCGTTGGTTGGCTTCACACTTTCTGGTTGCAAGTCGATGGGGTTCTGCACTGTCCACTGTCCATCAGGTCCAGGGGAAACCTGTCTTGGATCTCGGGTTTCTGTGGCTTTAAGGTGCCCGAAAGGGGTCGCATTGGGCAAGTGTGGGTGTGGGTCTGGGGCACGGCAGGAGCTGAGATCTTCCAGAGGACCTCTTTCATAGTTTGCCTGAACTCCCTCCTCATCAGGCAATACAGCACCGGGTTCAGGCAACTGTTGGTGTGAGCCAAGCAGACAGTCACTGGGAAAATGTAGGTGTGGACAACGAAATAAGCGTTGCCCCAAGGCAGAGCCTCGAGTTTGACCAGGACACCCCACAAGGTGATGGCGTGGTTGGGCAGCCAACAGAGGAAGAAAGAGAGCATGACCACGGTGATGGAGCGGGTCACCCTGGACTTCCTCTCGGGGCGGTTGCCGCCCTTCATCTTCCGCTGGCTCAGGAACCTGAGCAGACGCAGGTAGCAGACGGACAGGATGACGGTGGGCAGGACGAACGCCACGATGATCTTCTGGAGGTGGTAGAGGGCCAGCCAGAAATTCCCCGCCGGGAACTTGAGCAGGCACAGCTTCTCCTGCATGACCACATTGACGGCGGAGAAGACAGCGGTGGGCAAGGTGGCGACGGTGGCCGCCAACCACAGGAGGCAACTGATGCACTTGACCGAGCAGAAGGGGCGAGGTCTCCCGCTCTTCAACACCGAAGCCACCGACCAGTAGCGGGCCACCCCCATGGCCGTCAGGAAGAAGACACTGGCGTACATGTTGAGGACGGTGACCGAGAGGATGATCTTGCACATGGCGTCGCCGAATGGCCAACTGAAGTCCAGGGCCGTGTCCACCGCCCAGAAGGGCAGGGTCAGCACGAACTGGAAGTCGGTGACCGCCAGGTTCAGGATGAAGAAGTTGATGGTGGATTGCTTGCGCCCTTGCCTGACTTTCATCAGGAAGAAGACGGTCAGGTTGCCCACCAAGCCCACGGCGCACACGATGGAGTAGATGATGGAGATGACGACCCGGAGGACCAGGGTAGTGTCGGCCACGTGCCGGTGGTTCTCCTCCTCGGCCACCCAGGACAGGTTGGTGTTGGATGTTCCTCGGCTGGCGTTGCCCGTCAAGCCCCTCATCATCTGGGGCA
Organism: Hydrolagus colliei; assembly: GCA_035084275.1. Taxonomy (NCBI): domain Eukaryota; kingdom Metazoa; phylum Chordata; class Chondrichthyes; order Chimaeriformes; family Chimaeridae; genus Hydrolagus; species Hydrolagus colliei. Next base: position 16,594,616 of record CM068755.1, on the reverse strand, counting down.
AGTGGTCGTGGTGCTCGGTGGCTTCCCCCATCACCAGGCTGGCTTCTGAGATCATAGCAGGTTCTCTGCCCGCTCTCCACCGACCCAACTGGGGGTGTTGGTGTCAGCCAAGTCAACTCAAGTCAAGTCAAGCATTCACCTCAAACCCACTCCCAATCCAACTCCGATAGTCCCCAGGTACAAAAAAGACTGAAATACCATCCAGTGTTCTGCTCCAGGGTTGTCTCTTCAATCAGCCTTGGCATTGAAAATGCAGAGAAACCCTATCCACTCTGGCTCTCTGTGTGTGTGTGTGTCTCTCTGTCTATCTCTATATGTGTGTCCATGTCTCCATCTCTCTCACTGTTGTCTGGCTGTCTGTATGTCTGTCTGTGTGTCTCTGTCTCTCTCTGTATCTCTGTCCCTCTCTCTGTGTGTTTCTGTTCTCTGTGATTCTCTCTGTGAGTGTGTGACTCTCTCTGTCTCTCTGTGATTCCCTGTGTGTGTGTGGCTCTCTTTCTCTGGCTCTCTCTCTCTCTCTCTCTCTGCCACCCCTCCCCTTGCCCACCAATGTGTCCCCAGCTCCCAGCCCCACAGCTCTCCCTGTGTATGTGCTTCCCAATGGCCAAACTCCATCTGTTTGAATCAGCCTAACCTCAGCAGCCTCCTTCCCATTGGTCTCCCTCTAGCTAGACCTCGCCTCTCTCCAGCTGGACCAACGCTGAATGGCCAACTTCTCCTCTCGGCCGCCTACTGGTCAAACGAGGAGCCAATCACCATTGAGCTGCTCCCCATCCCACCCTCCCCCCCCTATTGGCCAATGTAAGTGCCAAGGACGATTGGTCCATTGTGCATCCCATTGGTGATTGGCTAAGGGGCCAATCACACTACCCCCAACTGCCTCTTGCCCAATCGAGAGGCTAACTCCCCCAATGCTCTCCCTCAAGGGTTTTTGCCTGGGCTGAACAGGGTGTGAGTCCAGCCTCTGTCCAAGGTGCTGAACTGGAGGAAGGTGGTCTTTGGGACGGTTTTGCTGTTAAGGTTGTCTATTGCAAACCCGCACAACACACACAGTCACTTCGCTTTACGGTGTATTCTGCAAAGCGCTCCGAGACTTCCCCGTGACGCTCTATACCAAATTTTGAGGATATTATTATTAGTCCCGTATCTCAGTGGTTAGAGCACAGCTCCTTGCTGCTGAGGAGCCGAGGTTTGATTCTCGGGCAGGGTGAAACAGTAGGAAAGTTTCCATACTCCCACCTGCCCATTATTTAACCGGCAGTAAGTAGGAAACCCGGTTGTTAATTGTGTTTCCAGGGGTAATAAACCCTTCAAAAAATACACTAAAATAAATAACCTGGGCACTCAATCCAAAAAGGTTTGTGGGACCCCACTGTGCGCAATTGGCGGCCGCATTTAGCCCACAAAATAGTCAATTCACTTTACAGTGTATCCTGTGAAGAGCTTTGAGACTATCAATGACTTGATAAAACGCTGGAGCAAAGACAAGGATTGTTATTCTTGGAATAATAATAATCCTTGCATCTGATACAGCGCTTTTCACATCTTATCGACGCCTCAAAGCGCTTCACTGAATATACAGTAAAGGGAATTGACTGTGTATTTGTGGGCGAAGCGCGGCAGCCAATTGCGCGCAGCAGCGTCCCCCACAAACAGTCGTGGGTTGAAATGACCAATCTTGTCATTGTGTGTTTTTTTGGTTGGATTATCAGGCGTTATCTGATCCCTCTCCCCACCCCACTCCATACAAACCCCATTAAAAGCAACCTGATTCAGAAACGTAATAATAATACTAATAATCCTTGCATTTCATATATTGCCTTAACACGTCATAGAGATGCAAAACTACAACTATAGATTGGGGAAATGGATTGATATGATATAAGCGCTAAGCAAACACAAACGGGGCTAGGATATTAAGCAAATGTTTGAAAAACTCAGTGCTTAATTCTGATTACCTAGAAACCTGCCATTGTCACTCACTCTTTGGCTAAACTATGTTTACCACGTTATATTACATTTCCCTTCAGATAAGGTTTCTGTTTCCGCAAGAATAGAGGACTCCATTAAAAGGCGACAAAGCACAAAATCTGGTAATTAAAAGAAAGCACATTTCTCCTCCAGGATGAGTGTACGCTGCCGCCCATCCCATTAACTATGAATGAAACAAGCAAAATAGACAATTATCCTTACATTGGTGCATTGTTTTCTGCTAGTAATAATCTCTTGGCTGTTTAATGGGGACGCTGTTCTGTGCAATTGGCTGCTATGTTTCGCCCACATAATATACAGTCAGTTTATTTTACAGTGTATACTCTATGAAGCAGTTTGCGATATCTCAACGACACTATAAGGTGCTATATCAAACGCAAGGATTATTATTGTTATTTAATACATCACCTAAAATATCAAAATTTCTCATAGGAATATCGGAAACCAGATCGTTTAATATCTCTGCTATCCAAGTTATCAATCTCTTTTAAACGTAGCTGTTGTTTCTGCCGCTATTGCTTTCCCGAAGCACTTCCAGGGAAACGCTGTAAAAGTGGATTGACTGTGTATTTGTAGGGAACAAGGCAGCCATTTGATACAGTGCTTTTCACGTCTTCTAGACGTCTCAAAGCGCTTCACAGAATATACTGTAAAGCGAATCGACTGTATATTTGTGGGCAAACACTGCAGCCAATTGCGCACAGCAGCAACTCCGCAAACAGTCGTGGGTTGAAATGACCAATTTTGATATTGTGTTTTTTTGGACGGATTATTATTAGGCATATGTGTGTGTCTGTGTGTGTGTGTGTGTGTGTGTGTGGAGTAAGGAAACTTGCGCAAGGTTTCGCCCTGACCTGCCTGGATGCGAACACAGGTCTCACGCTTGTAAGGCGAGCGCTCTAACCCACTGAGCTACAGGAACTCCACAAATGGACCTTCTGTCCTAGGAAACGAGAGAGCTGCCAGCTGAGCTGAACTGAATCTTCATCTGAAGTGTCTGGACTCAGATCCCGGTGACAGATTGAAAAGGAACGGGTCACTTTTGGTGACTTGAAACTACATTTTTTCAGCTAAGCATCTCGTTTGCCCCGAGAGGCCAACTATTACTCATTGAAGCGCTTTGAGATGGTTGAATGAAGTATGGAGCTACATTGGGCGGAGGGGAAAAACATTGTCTTTCCATCTTGAAATATTTATCAAATGACATAAATTAACAAATCTAAGTGTTAGGTGTTGTAAGGAATTACTTAGGCAACCTGGAGTTTGAGATCTCTTCTGAGTATAATCACATTCCCTGGTTGGCTTCTCCTGACGTCAGATACACGATGACTGCGCAAAATAGCCTCCAACTTCAATGATTCATGTGGATGTGAAATGAAGGGGAGCAATGCCAAGTTCAAAGAGATGGACACAATTCAGCAAAGACAGGAAGGAGACGGCGGAGAGAGAAGAGAGAAGGGGAGAGATAGAGAGAGAGAGAGAGAGAGAGAAATGGAATGGAAGGAGGACAACAGCCCAGGCAGATGTAATAATAATAATAATAATAATCCTTGCATTTGATAAAGCAGGCTTTTCACGTCTTCTAGACTGTGTCTCAAAGCGCTTCACAGAATATACTGTGAAGTGAATTGACTGTATATATTTGTAGGAAGGTGGATGAATCTAAATCTTCTCATTCAAAGGAGAGACTGGCAGCTGACAATTAAATACTACATAATTACCGGCCAGTCTCTTTCCTGGAATCCTTTTATCCTTGTATCATCCATATCTCAATTGCCACTCGTGTCCTTAAAGCGAATACGCAACGGGAATCTTTGCTCTCCCAATTTACGCGCTCAAGGATCTGTTTTAATGTACTGGCAGCTGACTGCTTACTTCCTGGTGTTGACGCTTTGTAATTATAAAGCCCTGGATTAATTGTCTGTTAGCTTTTGCTCCTCTCTCTCCCTTCCAGCGAAGAGGCTGACGTGGAAGGCGGACACTTGTATCAACCTCGGTCACCCAGGTGGCCATGCATTCTTCAGTGGATTATAATAATAATAATAATAATAATAATAATCATCCTTGCATTCGATACAGCTCAGAGCGCTTCACAGAATATGCCGTGACGTTAATTGGCTGCGTTTTTTTCTGGGTCTCAGAAACTCAGCGGCCAGGTTTGCACAGCGGTCTTCCCACAAACACTCGTGGATTGAGTGACGACGTTTATCAGTATTTTTTACCCCAGGAAAATGATCCATCGATTAACTAACGACCGGGTTGCCCACTTACCGCTAAGGTGAACAGAGGCGCGAGGGGGTAAGGAAGACTGCCCTAGGCTTTCGCCCCGTCTGGGAATCGAACCCGGGTCCTTGCTTGCGAGGCGAGGCTCTAACTAATAAGTTCCAGAATTATTCCCCCGTGATGTACGGTTGTTAGCAGAACCAGAATCTGTGCGTCTAGTGGAGGCCTGCAGCTCAGTGGTTAGAGCACTCTCCTTACAAGCGAGAGAGACCTGGGTTCGATTCCAGGCCAGAGCGAAACTTTGGGCATGTTTCCTTATTCCACACGACTGACAATAATCCCTAACAATATATATATATATATATATATATATATTTGGTCACTCAATCCCTGACTGTTTGTGATGCTGCCGCATTTTGCCCACAAATATATACAGTCAATTCACTTTACAGTATATTCTGTGAAACGCTTTGAGACGTCGATAAGATGTGAAACGCGCTGTATCAAATGCGAAGGTTATTATTTGTATTATTACTGTATTATTATCTCAGCTTCACACTGAATCAGGCAAGTGACTCCCAGGAGTTCTGTGATTTTGATGTAAATCAGTTAAACCTCGCGACTAAGCTGCTGCTTTGTAATCACACTAAACTGTGATTAATGTATAAAGGCGTGAAAGCTTCTCGGTGGATGATAATGAATGGAATCACTGGAGCTCGGGGAAGGGGGAAGAGTTAGTCAACAAAGCTCTCCTCATACTGTTCAGTCCTCATCAGCAAAGATGCTTTGTTCTCTGTTATCACACACACACACACACGCGCGTGCACACTAACTAACTTGTTAAATTAAACTTTCTTAAATTACATAAATGCAAGCACTCTGGGGCTCAACGCTGCGTGAACGGCGCTATATTTATATATATATGCAAATTGTTGTTCTCAAATCCGGGAGCGTGTCGGTGTGGCTCGGTCAGTAACACGCCTGCTCTGCGGGCCAGAAGGTCGGGGGTTCAAAGCTTCACGTTGTGACGTCTAAGCCTCCAATCAAAATTGCTATAATAATAATCATAATCATCCTTACATTCGATACCGCGCCTTCCACCGGGGAGGACGTCTCAAAGCGCTTCAAAGGATTTCACTGTGACGTGGCGTGACTGGGTGTTTGCAGGCAAATGCACGAGGAGACGTGAAGCGAGAGATCGATTTTACTGAGATAACAATCCTCGCATTTGATATCGCGGCTTTTCACATCTTATCGACGTCTCAAAGCGCTTCACGGAATATACCGTAAAGCGAATTGACTGTATATATTTGTGGGCGAAACACGGCAGCCAAATTGCGCACAGCAGTGTCTCCTCCACACACACACAAACAGCCGTGGATTGAAAATAACCAATTTTTATGATTGTGTATTTTTGGGGGACGTATTATTATTAGACGGGCGCGCGTGCGTGTGTGTGTGTGTGTGTGGGGAGTAAGGAAACTTGCCCAAGGATTCGCCCTGATCTGCCTGGATTCGAACACAGGTCTCACGCTTGTAAGGCGAGCGCCCTAACCCACTTGCCAGGACCTCTGAAAAGTATTCAAACTCGATGATCTCAGTCTCGCACATAAGTACGTCCTTGTGGCTGAAGATTGCAGTTGTCATAACCAGCAATAAAGACGGATTGAGCTGTCAATTTCCATTAAAGGAACATGGCACTCTGGCACAAATTATTTTGCAATTGCAACAATAAATAAATTGGTTTAGTGACTATGTGGATCTCCTGTGTGTGTGTGTGTGTGTGTGTCTGTGTGTGTGCGCGTGGAGTGAGGAAACTTGCCTAAGGTTTTGCTCCGTCCAGGAATCGAACCCGGGTCCTCTCGCTTGCGAGGCGAGCGCTCTAACCCTTACACTACGGGATTCCAAGAAAGGAAGCAAAAGGAAATATTGATGGTGGGCAGCAAAAGTCCTGTAGCTCAGTGGGTTAGAGCGCTCGCCTTGCAAAGTGTGAGACCTGTGTTCAAATCCAGGCAGGTCAGGGCGAAACCTTGGGCAAGTTTCCTTACTCCACACACACACACACACACACACACACACGCCAAATAATAATCCCTCCAAACAAAACCACAATAATAAAATCATTTCAATCCACAGCTGTTTGCGTGGGACGCTGCTGTGCGCGATCGACTGCCGCGTTTCACCCACAAATATATATCCAGTCAATTCACTTTACGGTATACTCTGTGAAGCGCTTTGAGACGTCTATAAGACGCGAACAGCCGCGATATCAAATGCAAGGATTATTATTATTATTAGTACAGCAGTATTACAAAAGAAAGCTAACAACACATATAACGCCAGGCTGCTCAAGGGCTTGAGTTTTCAGTAAAAGTCTTACGAGTGAGAAAATATAGTCCATTAATGAGCAACTGAGGGCAATTAAAGTGAAGTGTTCCTTTGACAGTCACTGCTGAGGACAGAGGGCAAACTCCACTGTAGAAAAACCTGCAGGTTTCACTGCCGTTCTGAATTGATTTCCAATTATCCTCAGCCCGACGGGGAGCACAATAATTGACATTTTTATTCTGTATAATTAACATTTCATTGTTATTAGACGGCAGAGTTTTTCATGTGAAGCAGTTTGCTCCTTTTCGGTTCTTTTTTTCGACCCGGTTTAGCCGTTGTCGAAAAGTCGCTGGAGGCTAACCAGATTTTTTACAGTGAGAGAGTTTGCTAAACGCGCTCGGGGAAAAACGCGCACGTGGAGTCCTGTAGCTCGGTGGGTTAGAGCCACTCGCTCACTGTGCGCAATTAACTGGCTGCCGCGTTTCGCCCACAAATAGATACAGTCGATTCACTCGACTGTGTGCATTCTGTGAGGCGTTTTGAGACGTCGATAAGGTGTGAAAAGCCGCTATATCAAAGGCAAGGATTGTTGTTACGAGTAGTGGTATTATTATCTTTCAACGTGGTCGTTTTCTTCTTCTTGTTGGTGTTGTTGTTGTTGTTGTGCTGGAATCTCTGCAGTTCATGGACTTTCCACAATGTGGCTCCAAAGTACTAAGGTCTCTGTCAGGATCCTGGGGGCAAAACACTGTCTGTCCTCAACACTTAGTAACTACAAGACTTGAGCAGCTCCCTTGACAAAGTGGGTAGGTGTGGGGGGGGGGGGGGATCAGCGAAGGTGGCAACAAAAAAACATACGCATACTCCCCTCCCTCCACCACCCAATCCCCCTCACCAGCCATTGGCATTTGGGGGGTGGGGGGATGGGCTGATCCCTGGCTCATGTCTGCAAAGGAACTAAACAAAAAGACACACACACACACACACACACACACACATATAATGTGCGACTGAGAAAGCTGTGTGCTCACAGAAGGGTATGGGGAGGGAAGGGAGCGGGGAAGTCAATGGGATAACGATAATAATCCTTGCATTTGACACAGCACTTTTCACGTCTTCTAGACTGTGTCTCAAAGCGGCTTCACGGAATATACTGTAAAGTGAATTGACTGTATGTATTTGTGGGCGAAACGCGGCAGCCAAATTGCGCACAGCAGCGTCCTCCCCCCCCCCCCCCCCACAAACAGCCGTGGATTGAAAATGACCAATTTTATGATTGTTTTTTTTTTGGGGGGGGAGGATTATTATTATCAGGCGTGTGTGGGTGTGTGTGTGCGTATGCGGAGTAAGGAAACTTGCCCAAGGTTTCGCCCTGACCTGCCTAGATTCGCACCCGGGTCTCACGAGCTTGTGAGGTGAGCCATTGAGCTACAGGAGCTGAGGGTAGGATTTAATGGCTGTGTACAGAAAATAAACATTGTGTTTTGACATTTCACGGACGTGTCTTGCTTTAATAATGGTGATGGCGGTACAGTAATAATTGTTTTTTTTCTCTCTCCCCCACCCAACCCTCCACTCCCCCTCTTCTAACACACAAAGAACTATTGCTATTTCGGATCATGTCCCAGCCACACTTTTGCGCGAGGGCGTTTGAGGCATAGAGTTTGGAAGTCACAGAAATGGGTGTAAGGGGTGGGGGAAGAGAGAGAGAGAGAGAGAGAATTAATTAAGTGAGGAGCTGACCCAAAAAATTGCTGGTCTCTTTGTGTCAGGATAGAGAGGGACAGAGAAAAGTTAATTAACTTGGTGGATTAATAACTAGAGGATTTGGGAAAAGGAGAGTAGGAGGGAACAGGGAGAGAGTGTGAGAGAGAGAGTGAGAGATAAAGGGAAGGGGGAGAGGATTGAGGAGAAAGGGAGAGAAGAAGAAAAGGAGAAGAGAAGGAGTGAGAAGAGAAGAGGAGAGAGAGAGGGGGGAGATGGAGAGAAGATGGGAGGTGGGGGAGAAGGTGGAGGAGAGGAGAGTAGAGGAGGGGAGTGCTTCATGCAAATAGATCAAATGAGGAGGGGTGGTGGTGGGGAGAGAGGAGAGAGAGAGAGAGGGCAGTGAGCTGTGTGATTGCACGGTATTGTCAGTTATTAAGGGGCTGTCCCAGTTTCTCTCTCCTCTGGCTCGTTACTTCTGTAGGAGCTGCTTAAGGATAAAGGGGTGAACAAAGCAACATAGGCAGCCAGCTAACCCTCCACTCACACTCATAGGTTTGAGAGTGGAGGGGTGGGGGGGTTAGGGCAAGATTGTCATCTCTTTGGTGGTGGTTGGGTGGATTGAGAGAGAGAGAGACAGAGACAGAGGTGGGTGGATGGCAAATTTATTGTTTGCCCACCACACACACACACATAATATACCTACAGCATCTGTGAATCTACAGCATAGAGGATAGACCTTTTTTGGGTGGGGGGGTAAGGAAAACAATCTTAAATTTGGATTTTAAAAAGTATTTTTTGAACTTGATTTCGATTTTGATTTTTTTTTCAAGGGGAAAACAAAATCTGAAAAGTTTGCCAAAGTTCTGAAGGCTTGTTTTAAAAAAAACCTTTTTTTTTAAACACAAACCCCCCCCCTCCACAAATAAATCCCAAATCAAAGTTCACAAGGAGGAACATGTGGAGAGTCTGGGTTCAGTTTTTAATCCAAAGTTTTGAAAGGATTTTCTTTTAACAAAACTCCCTATAAAGTCTCTATGCATGTGAGTGGGAGAGAGAGAGAGAGAGAGAGAAAGAGAGTGGAAGAAAGAGACAGAAGAGAGAGAGAGAGAGAGAGGATAAAAGAATTAGGGAAACATGCCAGATCTATGGAGCTGGGAGGTAAAGCATTTATTCAGACTACTTTGATTACTTGTCTGCTTGCTGCTGCTGCTGCTCACGACAGTTCACACAGAGACCTGGAACATCATCAGAAGGTAAGTACAGTACTATTTAATTTACTGGCCAAGTTTCCTTACTCCACACACACACACACACACACACACACACACACACACACGCCTAATAATAATCCGTGTCCCCCCCACTCCCCCCCCCAAAAAAACAACTCAATAATAAATTGGTCATTTTCAATCCGCGACTGTTTATAGGGGACGCTGCTGTGCGCAATCGGCGGCCGCGTTTCGCCCACGAAATATTAGGGTCGATTTCACTTTATGGTATATTCTGTGAAGCGTTTTGAGACGTCGCTAAGATGTGAAAAGCCTCGATGTCAAATGCAAGGATTATTGTTATTATTCTTACTGTCTCCCTCGCTGCAAACTAATCCTGTGTGTGTGTGTGTGAGAGAGAAGAATGCATCACAAAGGAGAAATATTCAGAAGATGATACCGTGTAATGTCACAGTGCAGCCTCTCTCGCTATCTCCCCAGATGTGTGTGTGTGTGTGTGTATGAGAGTGTGTGTTTTTGTTTAGGTTTCAGACTCCCAAGTGACTTATTTAGTAGCAATTGTGTGTGAAGAAACGTTTGACGTTTCTCAGCTGGCGGGGAATTGGCGACAAGGCAATCAGACTTTTTTTTCTGTAATTCAAATTAAAAGTCAATTTATGATGTACAGTACTGTGTTGCCCACAGTCAATTCACTTCACTGTGAAATCCTGCAAAGCACTTTGAGACGTCTAGAAGACGTGAAAAGCGCTGTATCAAACACACAGATGATATTATTACCACCGTATTAAATTCCTCTTTTTCTTATCGGTTGTAGATTCATAGATTCATAGATCGACTTGATTTAATAATGGCAAATTTCATAGATTAATAATGGCAAATTTATTTCTCTCTGCCCTCGCTCCCTTTTCTTTTTGCTTTTCGTAAACTTGTTCGAATCTTTTACCCTTGCAAAAAAAACAACAACAGTTTACGTATACACTAAACCTCCCATAAGTGATATAAGTTGGGGCCAAACCGACGTACATTTGAGATGACTTATGTAAAGTTATGCGAAATTTGCGTATAGGAAATGCAACGAGACTTGGGACAGATGTGATATGATTTATACAGAGAGCAGAGCACACTGTTACTGTGTGTGTATAAAATGATTTTCAGATGTTTTTCTGGCTTTTATTTTGTTGTTTGGCTGGGTGGATGACGCATATTATATGTAACAATTTTCCTGCGCGCATTCGGCTGCCGCGTTTCGCCCACAAAGCACAATCAATTCACTTTACAGTATATTCTGTGTAGCGCTTTGAGACGTCTCACAGGTATGATGACGCTATGTTAATTATATTAGTTTAGGATTAGTTTGCAGCGAGTGAGACAGCAATAATAATGATAATTATTATAATAAGCCTGCATTTGATATCGCGGCTTTTCACGTCTTCTAGACTGTGTCTCAAAGCGCTTCACAGAATATACTGTAAAGTGAATTGACTGTGTGTATATCCGTGGTGAAACGCGGCAGCCGATTGCGCAACAGCAGCGTCTCCCCACAACAGTCGTGGATTGAAGTGATCGATTTATCTCTTTTTTTTGAGGGATTATTATCAGGCGCATGTGTGTGTGTGTGTGTGTGTGTGTGTGTGTGTGTGTGTGTGTGTGTGGAGTTAAAAAAAAACTTGCTCGAGGTTTTTTCCCTGACCTGACCTGACCTGCCTGGAATCGAACCCAGGTCTCTCGTTTGTGAGTCGAGTGCTCTAACCACTGAGCTACAGGATACACATATATATACACACACAGTACATATATTTGTATACACAGTGTTCAGAACATACGGTAATCTCTCTCTCTCTCTCTCTCTCTCTGTTCAGGAGTCCAGCTCATCGCCCCGCCCGGCTCTGAGCTGGTGTACCCCGTCAGGGTGAACGAAATCGGTCTCTTCGTGTCCAACGAGGTGTCCCATCGCCTCCCCAGGAGACTTCACCGCAGAGACCTGGGCCCCGGCCGTCGCCAGACGCAGCCCCCCCTGCTCTACAGGCTCACGCACGACGGCCGAGACCTCGGCTTTAACCTGACCGCGAACCGGGCCCTCCTAGCCCCGGGCTTCCGTGGCCCGAGCGGCGTTACGGAGGCATCAAAGGGGCTTCCATCAGCCCGCTGGGGTTCAACGCTTGCCATTTCATCGGGAGGGTCACGGACCAGGAGCAACGCACCGGGCTGGCCGCCATCAGCACCTGCCGGGGGCTGGTGAGTCCGTGAGCTTTACATGTCATTTCTGTTGGGTCATTACCCCCTTGGAAAATCGATCCACTTCCTCCCCACACCACCCACCCACCCACCCACCCACCCACCCACCCACCCACCTTCCAACCTCTCACCCTCCCCCTCCCCCATCGACTCACGTGGACCTCCGAAAGCTCAGCGGTTAGAGCCACTCACTCGTCTTACAAGAGCGAGAGACCTGTGTTCGAATCCAGGCGGGTCAGCGCGAAACCTTGGGCAAGTTTCCTTACTCCGCACACGCGCACACACGCACACGCACACGCACACCACACACACGCACACGCACGCACACACGCACACGCACACACACGCACACGCACACACACGCACACGCACACGCACGCACACACACGCACACACACACATGGGACGTCCTCCCAACATGAAAGACGCTATGTTGTTGTTGTTGTTGTTGTTGTTGTTGCTGCCTGTGACTGCTCTCTCTCTCTCTCTCTCTCTCTCTGTCTCTCTCTCTGTCTCTCTCTCTGTCTCTCTCTCTGTCTCTCTCTCGCTGCTGTCCTGTTGGCAGACGGGAGTTTTCCGGCTCGGGGGTGAGGATCACTTTATCGAGCCGTGGCTGGAGAGGCTCCCGGCGGACGGCTCCCCTCAGCCTCACCTGATCTACAGACGCCAGGCCCCGGCCTCGGCAAACGCCAGGACCCCCGGCTCACACCGCGGCCCAGGCCGGGGCGAGAGCCACGGGACATGCGGCCTCCCAGGTACCGCTGCTCGCACCGCGCGGGAATAGTCTCATCTGCCCCTCGCTCGCTCACTCACTCACTCGCTCGCTCGCCTCGCTCGCTCACTCACTCACCCACCCACCCACCCACCCACCCACTCACTCACTCACTCACCCACCCACCCACCCACCCACCCACTCACCCACCCACCCACCCACCCACTCACCCACCCACCCACCCACTCACTCACTCACTCACCCACCCACCCACCCACCCACCCACCCACTCACTCACCCACCCACCCACCCACCCACTCACTCACTCACTCACTCGCTCGCCTCGCAAAGCAGGGCAGACCTGGGTTCGAATCCAGGCAGGTCTGGTCAGGGCGAAACCTTGGGCAAGTTTCCTTACTCCACACACACACACACACTCACACACACACAACCACACACACATACACACACACACTCATACACACACACACTCACACACACACACACTCACACACACACACTCACTCATACACACACACACACTCATACACACACACACTCACACACACACACACACACACACACACCTGATAATAATCCACCCCTCTGCCCCCCCACCCCCCCCACAAAGAAAAGCAATAATAAATTGGTCATGACCGTGTGTGGGTGGGGGACGCTGCTGTGCGTAATTGGCCAAGGTTTCGCCCTGACCTGACCTGCCTGGATTCGAACACAGGTCTCACGCTTGTAAGGTAAGGCGAGTCGCTCTAACCCACTGGGCTAGTGATGGGGACAGACTGGGATCCCTGTGTTGGGATCCGAGGGAAGCGGCGAGTGTTTAGACCAGCGGACTGATTGGTTGGGCGGCTGGAGAATCCGGGTACTGTATTTCCTTTGTAAGAGCCGGTCCTGCATTCCAGGAAGAGTTTCCGAGATGTTTTCAGACCAAACGGTGTCTTAGGGAACCTTTCTAAAGCCCTGTCATCAAGCGGTAACTGCTGGCTAAGTCTCACACACACACACCACAAACACACACACACCACACACCACAAACACACACACACACACACACCACAAACACACACACTCAGAGATGGGAGAAGTTGCCTCTCTTTATTTGGCTTCCTCCCCTATCCTTTCAGTCGCTCGTAAACTGACCCGCCGGCCAGCCTTCTCTTGTTTAGTTTCCCCGCATACCTCCGCAGAGATTCAAGTAAACTGTGTGCTAATATTAATACCTTCAGTCAGACGGAGCCAAGGTTTGCAGAGCGATGGGGGTGGAGGGGGGTGGGGGTGGGGGGGGGGGGGGTGGGGTGGAGGGGGGGTGGGGGTGGAGGGGGGTGGGGGTGGGGGGGGTGGGTGGGGGAAGGGAGGGAGAGAGAGAAAAGGGGGAGTAAAGTACATATTTAGGAGGAGGTTAGCGAAAGGACTATTCAGTCAGTCGGCCAGTTCGAGGGGGAATTGATCGGCTATGAGGTGAAGAAATTCTTCGAAGAGTTTACGAGACCTTACAACGGGTGGGGCGAGGTGGGTGGGGGGGGGGGGGGAGTCTAATGGAATGATTTGCAATGAAATCTTCCAGCCCTGTTAACATTCCTGCCACCCTAAACCATGACAACCTTGGCACAATAAATCTGACTCTGGAATAAAATCCCAGCTGAGTTTCGCAGTTGCTTCTCGGACAACCCAAACAATGACCTTCACGTAAAACTCCCGAAGGGTGATCACAATATTTCGCCCGCAAATATACAGTCACTACACTGTCACGGGATGTTCTGTGAAGCGCTTTGAGACGTCGGTAAGACGTGAAAAGCCGCGATATCAAATGCCAGGATGATCAAGACCTATCACGTCATTGAGTCATCTGAAAGCGCTTCACGGGATATATTGCAAAGTGGATTGACTCTGGATTTTTGAGGGCGAAACGCGGCAGCAAATGGAACAACAACAACAACAGCAAAATGACAGAGCCTTTCACGTCAGGAGGACGTCCCAAGGCGCTGGACAGTCACTGCTTCAGACCAGAGCTGAGGACGGGGAGTGGGGGAGGAAGGCGGGGGTGGGATTAGAAGTCGCTAATGGGTCCATCGAAGAGGAGAGCCTTGAGGCGAGACTTGAAACCGTGTCCTCATAAAAACAGGCATGGATTGAGTGACACCCAATCTACATTTTACAAAGGGAATCCCTTCCCCTTCAAAGCCAAAGTCTCATCCTCTTGCTCGAAACAAAAACGAGACTCCAGCAAAAGCGCGGCCGCTACAAACAGCTTTGAGAGTCTCCCTCCCCCCTCCACCCCCACCCAGCAAGCGCCTCCCCACCCCCCTCCCACCCGTCGATGCGATAAAACACAATAAAAATGGGAGTTCCTTTGTTCCTGACGTTAGAGAATTGTTAAAGAGAGGGAGCTTACAGTAGCTATCTTGTGTTCCAGAGAATGTGTCTCACTGTTTACCATCGCTCCTCTTGTAAATCCGCCCCCCTCCCTCCTACAGGCAAATAACAAACACAAAGACTGTGCGGAGTCAAAAAATGTCGCTGGATTCCTTGTCTGGCAAATACCGTCAGCATCAAATTTATTTTCTGCTCCGTCTTAACCGCAGAGAACATGCGGCACAGCGCGATATCGATGTAAATTATAATAATAATAATCCTTGCATTTAATACAGCGGCTTTTCACATCCTATCGACGTCTCAAAGCGCTTCACAGAGTGCACTGTAAAGTGGAGTGACTGTATGTATTTGTGGAGAGAGCGAAACGCGGCAGCCGATTGCGCACGGCAGCGTCCGTCCCCCACAAACAGTCGTGGATTGAAATGACCCATTTTTAAAAAAAAATTTGGAGAGGGAGGCATTATTATTAGGCACGTTTGTGTGTGTGTGTGTGTGTGTGTGTGGAGTAAGGAAACTGGCCCCAAGGTTTTGCCCTGACCTGCCTGGATTCGAACACAGGTCTCACATGTAAGGCGAGTACTCCTCAACCACTGAGTGACCTTGTGGCTGGGAATGAACAGATTCCAGTCTGTGACCCTCCCCACCCCACACACACACACACACACACTGTTCCTTATTATCGCCAGAGAGTAACTCCCAGCCTCACAAACAGCAGTTAATCAGCTCACCCAGCCACAATCATTAGACTGTTTAGTTTTTTCCAGAGTCAGTATCACGCTCACTCACTCACACGCACACTCCCTCCCTCCACTTGCTCTCACAATATCATTCACTCACTCACTCACTCATTCACTCACTCGCCCACTCACACATTCAGCCTCTCGCTCACTCATTCACACACATACTCAGCCGCTCGCTCGTTCACTCACACACTCACTCAGCCTCTCGCTCGCTCGCTCTCCAATGTTCCTCCCAGCAATTGAGAGTTCATTTTCCCCAAGTTTCACAACTTCCGATGATTTAATATTCCTTTCTCTCTGCCCTCCCTCTCCCCCCTCCGTTCCCTCCCCACTCCCCACTCCCCACTCTCTCCCCTCCCACTCCCTTGTCTCCCTTATCTCCCGCGTTGGGGGGGTGGGGGGGGGGTTTGGTGGGTGGGGGACTGAAAACCTCCGGTCTAGATTCCCCGAGGCAGCAGGAACACTCGGAGAAGCGACGGGAGAAGTGGGAGAAGAGACAGCGGAGGAGGCGACGTATCAAACAGCGCTCGGTCAGCAAGGAGAAGTGGGTGGAGACCATGGTGGTGGCTGACGCCAAGATGGTGGAACACCACGGCAACGAGAGCATCGAGGCCTACGTCCTGACAGTCATGAACATGGTGAGGCTCAGTGGGTGGGTTAGAGCCAGCTGACGCTCGCCTTACAAACGCGTGAGAGAGACCTGTGTGTTTCGAATCCAGGCAGGTCAGGTCCAGGTCAGGGTGAAACCTTGGGCAAGTTTCCTTACTCCACATACACACACACACACACACACTCTCACACACACACACACACACACACACACACACGTGCGTGCCCTAATAATAGTGCGTTTCCCA